>KE373270.1:0-21083 GCA_000418225.1 Zizania latifolia | reverse complement strand
GCTGTCACCAAGCGTCAGCCCTACTGGTCGGAGCGCTTCCACTTTGCCGCGGCCGCTCGTCTCGGGGACGGCGCGTACGCAGCTGCGGCGACCGCGCTGCCCTACGAGGACGCGGAAGGGCTCACCAAGTACTTCGCCGTTGGCGACTCCCGTGGCCGCGTATTCGTGTTCTCCGCCGCCGGCGACGCTCTGCTCGAGCTGGAGGCCGGGGCATCGGGCGAGCCGCCGGTGACCGCCCTACTCGCGTACCTCTCCCCGCGCCGCACCGACTGCTTCCTCTTTGCCGGCCACGCCGATGGCTCCATCGCGGCTCACCGACTCATCGAGTCGTCCCCGCACGGCGACGACTGGCTCACCCTCACCGCCGCGTCGTCCCGTCTCGTCGTCCGCGGACTCGATGCCGCCCCCGTGCTCCACCTCGAGGTCCACCACGCCGGCCGCGCCCGGTACGTGCTCTCCTGCGACTCCGGCGGCCGCATCCGCGTCTTCACCGAGAACGGCACGCTCTACGGCACCGCCATCGCCTCGTCCGCGCCTCTTGCCTTCGTCAAGCAGCGTCTCCTCTTCCTCACCGAGGCCAGCGCCGCTTCCCTCGACCTCCGCTCCATGTCTGTCCGCGAGACTCCCTGCGAGGGCCTCACTGAAGCTCTCAATGGCTCACTCCCCACGGCCTACTCCTTCGACCCTTCTGAGCGCTTCAAGGCTTATGGCTTCACTGATGCAGGTGACCTCGTGCACGTCCTGCTGCTCGGAGACCTTGCCAGCCTCAAGTGCAGGGTCCGGGCCATCAAGAAGGCCGAGATCGACAGCCCTGTCGCGATACAGACGATCAAAGGTTACCTCTTGGTAGCCAGCCATGATAAGATCCTTGTGTACAACACCTCAACTCAGTACTTTGGGAGGGTTGGGGCTCCTCGGCCGCTATTCGCCACGACAATTAAGGATATCAGGTCCGTGTTTGCCGGTTCGGGTGGCGTGATGCCTGCTTCGCCGGCTGGGAAGCCTCTTATTGCCGCAGACCGGGAGAAGCTTGTTATCTTGGGGCTAGGAGATGGTTACGTTGCCATCTACAGGTCCAACTTCCCAGTGTACAAGCCGGAGAGCAATGCCGTGGTGTGGAGCGGTCCAGCGCTGCTGTTCCTCCTGTTCTTGATTGGCATCTGGCAAGTCTATGTTAAGAAGAAGGATTCGTTGGGCTGGGCTCTGGAGGAGACATTTAACACCTCGGTCACTGCTCCTACCGGGAGCATTTTGAATCATTCGACTGGTGACCGTGCATTCGTAGATAGCACGACAAGAGCTGGTGATCGAAGCTATGTAGAAAACACAACAAGAGCCACTGATAGAAGCTATGTGGATGCCACTACAAGATCTACAGAGCGTGGCTATGCTGAGGCTACCAGGGGTGTGGACCTACGGGCTGGGGCATTGAGAAGTGCTCCAAGAAGGTATGTGTCCCCCCCTAGATATGCAGGGGGAGCCGGAATTTCATATCGACCTGTTTCAACAGAGCCTGTGCTTCGAGCCACCCCGGAGCTGAAGTACCGAGGCCCAGGAATGGAGCCCCCTGGTTTCCCCAAGAAAAGAGACACATTGTTCTCAAGCAACCAGACAGTAGTAGATGATCATGCTGATTGAGGGTTTTACTAGTGGTATAGACAGCCCTCTAAATTTTGTTGGGGTTTTGAAGATCCCATACCTGTGTGGGCAGCGATCCACATGTGTGTTGTTGTAAGTTGTAACTCAAAAATGTTGTATTTGCATTTCACGAGTACATTACAGCCATTTAACATATGATGCTGCAGCTGGTGAAATAACTTGGAATTATGGGTTACATTACAACTATGAAAGAAGGAATTCTTGAGTTGTTTTTATATGGCCTTCATTTCATCTCAAACAATGTAGAAAACTGGTGAAGTTTACACTGATTTCAGACAATGGTCACCTGGCAGTATGTACTATGGAATCACTTCATTTCTGAAGCTTGTCTAATACCTGTACAAAAACACTGCTACCTTATGTGGAGAACTGTTTCAGACAGTAAATTGGGGAGAGCCAGTAAATTCAGTAAATTGCATTTGCAATGAGATTTTTCAAAAATTATCTGAAGTTATTGGTGACACAGTTTGCACACTTCAAAGCTCGATGCATCACGTGTGGTGTTTGAACTTGATTTTTCCATCACTATCTGATCCCTTTGCTAATTTTTTTTTTGCTTCAAGATAAGGATGATCTGCTGACTATTATTGCAGTTATTTTCTAGTGGCTAGTACTGCTGCATCATCTGAAGCTGTCGACGTTGACGGTGCTAGAACTGTAGCCTCTGTTGGCTGATCTGCTTCCATTCATTAGGTGATGACCAATTCAAGAATCTCGGAGCTATCATTCCATGATTTAATCTGCCAGTTTTACATGAAATTTTTTTCTGCATGAACCTGATGTTTACTGTCGTGACACAATCTACTTTGCTCTGTGTGCATCATACAGACTGAAACTCGTAGGGTTCTTCCATTTCCGCGCTACCGGAATGGTGGCAACTCTAGCAGAGACATGTCGAAACAAGGAAAAAGAAATGCATGGAGCAATGGAGCACTCATCTGCACTCAGTCGCTTAGTTTCAGACTCTTTTTAGGGAGTTAGTTTCAGATTGGCTGTTAAAGTTGTATGAGTAGAAAAAGTTGTATAAGTGAATTATGTATCAAAAGAAAAAAAATTATAACCAGATTAAATAATAATCATAATCAGCTATATAACTAATAAAGTCATCTCCTTATTTATCTAATAACTAGAATTATATTATAATCTCGATTATTTTGAACTATACGGATTATATTATAATCTCAATTATTTTAAGCTATCCGAAGAGCCTATTTATGTAATAGCTATGATTATATTATAATCTTGATTATTTATATAATCCTGATTATTTTAAACTATCTAAAGAGACCTAAAGCGTGTAAATTTAGCTTGTATTTCCAGCATGCTGTACGCATTATTTTGTTGTGTTTCGTGGGCATTAATGCTTTGGAAGACATACCAACAGGATATCACAGAAATCTGCAAGACCTGACAAATCACTGTCAATAGCTTGACATGGCAGCAGAAACAAGAAAACATAAAACATAATTTAAGCACAAACGACTCACCAGAAGCAAGGAAACACTGTAACTTAAATTTAAGCAACAACTTGGCGAAACAAAAACATATAAGATAGGAAAACAAAGCAATTCTTTACCGCCTGGTGGGAAATTTTCACCAAGGAACGGAACTAACTCATCAAATGTAAAGTAGGCTGGCTGTGAGCTCCAAAGTTCGCTCACAAACGAAGTGCAAATTGCAAAAAGTATCTTGACTGTAGTGTGTTTTATTACAGTTTTAAGGCCTAGAAATAAAATCCTGCTTCATGGTTGAAGTAAAATGCTGGAACCAGCTTCTCTCGCCTATTCAGTGGACTTGACAATGAAGTTTTGCCGGCTGATAGGGTTCATGATGACCGGCGGTCCGGCGGTGCGAGGCCAGGCCTGGAACTTGGAGTCTGTGGCTAGCCACCACTCCTTGTCGGAGACAGTCTTTGGAATGCTACCTGTTTCAAAGAATGAAACAGCCTAAGATCTAGAATTGCAGAAGGTTAAGCACAGACATATAAGACTATACTGACCTCCAAATGCCTTCTTGTCAGAGATAAATGTGTCACACAGGTAAGCAATGGCAAAGGACCCAACCAGGGAACCAGCAATGTATCCAGCCGTCATGTTGCTGCACAATCATGAAACCGTATACAAAATTACAAATGGTCATGTCTGATAAATAATGAAATGTTACATAAATTATTCATATGAACAAAAGCGCAAGAGAACATGGCAGGCTAGGAAAACAAAGTCCCCTGCCAACGGTTCAAGCCAATGTCCCAAGTTATAAATCTGCTGCATTCTTATACATTGATATAAACATAAATTGACAGATAAACATAATAAGAGTAAATTTCGCAAAACTAAATGTGTTTTGAAAAAAATATCACAAAACTACATATTTAAGGTGCAATATCACAAAACTACAGATTTAACACCAGATTTATCACAAAGCTACATATTTAAGCCATAGCATCATAAAACTACAGGTTTAGCTACAGCCTACAAGTTTATCACAAAACTACAGATTTTGCAGGTTAGAATCTAAGAATATAACTTGGAACAAATTATGATAATGTAGTTTTGTGATAAAATTCTCATATTCTAGCCTCTAAAATAAGTAGTTTTACATTAAATTTGTTGCTAAATCCGTAGTTTTACATTAAATCTATAGTTCTACCATGAAACCGTACACAAATGGTCATGTCTGATAAATAATGAAATGTTACATAAATTATTCATATGAACAAAAGCGCAAGAGAACATGGGAGGCTAGGAAAACAAAGTCCCCTGCAAACGGTTCAAGCCAATGTCCCAAATTATAAATCAGCTGCATTCTTATACATTGATATAAACATAAATTGACAGATAAACATAATCTGACAGTGCTTCTTGAAGTGCCCATTCGGGATAACGTTGTTGTGCTTCACCATGGCTTACCTTACCTACACCAAATCAAACCGCGATCAAAACAAGCGATAAGAATCGCCGCCGTCTTGCGATTCCGTCCAAACAGCACACATGGGACTAACAGCGCTACCAAAATCCACACCAAATCACCATAAATCGCTATCAGAAAGGTTCGCGGACGGTTCTAGATCCCAGGAAAACGCATGGGAAACGGACCCAAGTCGCTGCAAAGCACGAGATCCGAACGGGCAGACCGAACTAGAAGACTCGATAGATCCAGAAATGCTCCCCGAGAGGTACCTTGGGCGAGGACGAGGACGAGGAGGGGGGAGGAGGAGAGGACGCCGACGCGCTAGGGTTGGAGAATTGGAGAGGAGGACGCGAGACGCGAGACGCGTGGGGTTGTAGAAGAGAAGCCGCCGCCTAGGGCGCTCTAGTTGGGCCTCCTCGTGGGCCCATATCAAAGCAAAGTATTCTGTTACGTGGGCCCAATATCAGGCCCAAACTCCACGTTCCACGCTCGAACGCGTACTACTTTATTACGCTTTGTATTCTTGGAAGCGTATTTTTAAAGGGACGGACAGAGATTTGATAATTTACCAAGAAATAGCTTTGATTTTTTGTTATCTTAGTATATATATATTATTGACTTAGATGGTTTCACGTATCATATCAGAGTGTCAATGGATTATCTTGCAGTAGCAAATCATCAATTTTATCAATTTTTTTGCAAGACAGGAGCTGCAAAGGTTGTATAACCTCTGAACTCTGAAGGCTTTCAGCAAGCCAAAAGTTGAACAGCTGAGCTGCATTTGAAAACTGTTGCATCGCCTAGCTCTGGACCTGTCTGATCTTCTGTTGTGTTAGAAAATTCTTAAACACCATCTGACACGCAAGCTGTGCTTAAGCGCTGCGAAACACTAGAGAAAGAGGTCCGGTCACTGAAGCTGAACCTCTCCTCCATGAATCGGTGATTGCATTGCTTCACAGACATCTGGTTTTCCTAGTGTAATCATGATCCATCTTTCTGATCCTACACATTCTTGCGACCCAATCGTCCTATCTCCTATGTTCTTGCAGGAAGGATTCAGAGCAGAGCAAGCAGATAGAGGAGCTTCAGAAGCAAAATGAGGACCTGGTGGAAGAAAAAGAGCTGACTGCTAGAAGAGATCCACAGAATGTGAGATACAATTTGTTCCTGTCAATAAGCAGCTTCAGTTTTTTATCATATTGACTTAATCTAAGGTGACAATATAATCAAAAGATCATCTTAAGACAAAGAATACTAATACTAATACACAATCCAAGTGGCAGGATTATTGGGCCGACCTGAATGTACTATTCTTTTCATGTTTGCTGTCCCAAATTATAGCATACCAATACTTATACCACCAAGCAATGGGTTGAGAAATGCATTTTACTTACATCTGGAGTCACAGATGGCATCTTCAACTAACTTGTGAACAAAGTTGGGGAATAGTACCAAAATGTTTCAGAAATCAGGTCTGGGAGCATGTTATTTCAGTGATGATTCAGAGTTGGAAGTATCAGCATCACTTGCCATGACATACACATGGATCGTAGGATAGCAGTCGATTGAAATAATCACCCTTTTTCTGGTTTACAGAACAAATTATGTGGCTTTAACAGATCATAGGAAATCAAACATGTTCAGGAATAAGATTTGGAAATGTGGCTTTAACAGATCCTTATTGGCCTTGATGAGCTGAAGAGTTAGAGCTGGAAAACTAATCTGCAACATACAAGGTGTGGGAGATTCGACAGTGTTCTCTCCTGAAAATTTTCAAATCCCTGAAAAATGCAGAGCATTTATGGCCTTTCTTTCTGTGAAAATGCCCTGTCCTTGTTGGATTCAGGTAGTCTGACCTGAAAATTAGATGCTTCGTTCCTGACATGAGCAGATGGTTCAGATACTAGATTTTTCCTCGTGGTCGCTAATGGAAAATTAGACCAGCAAGATTTTGATCCTAGATGGCAGAACTGCCAGGCAAAAGAATTCGGCTGAGCAGAACACAAACAAGATAAGAGCCAAGGTGTTCAGTTGAAGAGCAGAACGAGATATGATAGTTTTTAGAAATAAGATGACATTATACCAATCTAGGATTTTAGACCCACTGGTCCAAAGTAGGATAGTCATATAGCATCTAAAGAAATATTCTACGACGAGTTGTTCACCTTCATCTACCAACTAAACACAAAAAATGGGATAGAATCCATTCCACATCATCCATGAACCAAACACATCCCAAATCAATGGAGGTTCACCGAATTCAATACACAGCGAATGTGGGCTGTGGCTCCACTCGCACTCCACCTGCCTGCTCTGCCGGTGCGCAGTCGTCGACGAGGCGCCGGCCGTGTGACCGTCGAAGGCCAACACGGAGTCGCCTAACTTCCCAACCAACGTGCTTTTCTTTGGCTCCCAGGACATCGTTGCGCACCAAGGCCAAATCCACCGCGCTCGCTACCAAGCTCCGAGACGTGCACCCAGCGGTCGCAGGCCAAATCCACCGCGCTCGCTGCCAAGCTCCGAGACGTGCACCCAGCGGTCACCGTTGAGGAGTTGGACATTGACCGCACCACCACAGGATCACCGTACTTCGACGGGCGGCAGCTTGCGAAGAGCGTAAAGGTTGGGCCTTTTTTTGTGCCGCGGCTCGTCCTCATCCTTGGGAAAATAAACAGTGCAACGCAGGAGACAACGTGGACAATACGGAATATTGAAAGCCTACAGTGGATCCATAGCCACCGTGCGTGTACAAAATAGTATGCAAAAGTGTATCTGCGAATAATAATAGCATAAAAACAAATAGCTGAATATTAATGATATATTTGACGTTTCGTCAAATAACGATGACACAGAAGTAATTAACCCCAATAGAATAGCTAGTACAGAGTTAACATAACGAATTCGATGTGTTTAAGCCGTGCTGATTGGATCATCGCCTGCTCGTCTTGCCTATAGAGCGTTTTCCAGAGAATAGATGCTTTGGTTTCAAGGTTGGAATGACACGGTCCGCCTCTCCGCGACGAGCCTCCTTGTTCCTCTTCTTCACAGAGTCCTTCGCTTTCTTGACCGCCTTCTTCTTCTGATCAGAGTCCCTAAATCCTTCTCCTGGTACAACCTCCTCAGGTGGTCTTGATTTTGACCTCGACCTTGACCTGGAACTCACCCGCAGTTTCTTGTTGGATTGCTGGCCGTCTATATCCATATCATCACCATCGTTACCAGCTCTGCTCAGTGACCTCTCACGCTTGCGACCTCTGGACTTGCTGCGGGCTCGGTCCACAGCTGCACTAGGATCAAAACCCATGGATGAAAGTTGACGGCCCATTCTATCAGTTGTGAATTTCCTATCTTTGTCAAACTTTCTAGGAACAATAGGACGGCTTTCTGCAGTTATCTTCTTCATTCTATGTTCTTGGATGAGCATTGCCTTCTTCTTTCTAATCTGACCTAAGATTTCACGCTGCTCTTCAGTTAACTCATGGCCATCAATCTGGAAAGCTTCCTGTGCAGCTTCCTCTTCAAGGCGAAGACCCTCCTCTCTTTCCAACTCTTCACACCTTTGCAGAATATCTGGATCCAGAAAATCAGCAACATTATGCCCATCCAATATCTCAGGCAGAATATCTTCCTTCCATTCATCGTCGGCCAACATGTAATGCTTCTTAAGACTGGCAGAATAGACCCCAGCACCTCCATTCTCATTCTCTAGGTCCTTCTCAAGTTTCCTCTCCAGTTTCTTCTTTTCCTTCGCAGCAGCGGCATTTGCTCGAGCTTCCAGAACAGCCTGAGGGATACATGGAAGCCTCTCCTTGTTGTCACGTGGCTTTGGCATAGCAACATGAAACCTATTTAAGCAGTCATTGATCTTCTTTGATTTCATCTTGATCTCAACTCTCTGATCAAGGAGCCTCTCACATGCCGCATTTTTAACAGCTATGACACCATCTTCTGTCAAAGTACTCATAGTCAACAAAACACCCTCTTCATTAGGTTCTCCACCCTGAGCTATGGTCTTCATAGCCTCTGCCTTCATCTCCATTACCAGCTTCATGTCCTCCTCAGATAGCTTTTCAAGAGGCTGCAAGTCTGTCTTGTTGCACACAATGACTAGGGGCTTATTCATGAACAGAGACTTGATACTGTGGAAAAGTGCAGCTTGCTGAACAATACTGTACCCACAAGACCCAGAAATGTCCAAGAAGAATAGAACAGCAGCCCTCAAGTGGGCAAGAGCAGTGATACTGCACATTTCTATGATATTCCTGTCCTCAAAAGGCCGATCAAGAATCCCTGGAGTGTCAATCACTTGGTAGCGCAAATACTTGTAATCTGCATGACCAACAAACAGGGACTTCGTTGTGAAAGCATAAGGCTGGACATCCACATCTGCCCTTGTGATCTTGTTCATAAAAGAGCTCTTCCCAACATTTGGATAGCCACAGATCAATAAAGTCCGGGTGTTTGGGTCTATAGATGGAAGCCTCGCCATGTGCTGCCTGATCTGCTCCAGATATGCCAAACTGGGACTGATCCGCTTAATGACAGTACACATGCGACCTAGTGCAGCCACTTTCAGGCACTTGCATCGATACAGGGAGTCTCCATATTTGAGCAGCCTCAAATAGTCCTTAGATATCTTTGCAATAATGTTTCTGGCAGTGTTGATCTGTCCCAAGGCAAGTTTGTAGTGATCCTTGTTGTAAAGAACATGGAGGAGATCACCGTAGAAAGGATGGACGTCATCCAGCCTTGGAAACTCATCAATGATGGTGGATAGCTTTTCATAGAAGTTCTGCTGGGAATACCTAACCTTTCGCATATAGAACTGGCGAATACGGGAGATAGCATATCCCTTGTGGACAACAGTCGGTGTCTGCCTCTGGGTGCGGGACAAGATGATGTCGATGAAGTCCTTCCCAGGAGGGACAACCGTGATCTTCTTAAAATTGTATTGCACCATCTTGTTGATACAAAGCTTGGCTGCCAATTCCTGTAACATACAAACAAAACCACGCAAATGAGATCTATACAGGATAGAGGAAGCAATATAGAAAATTACAGAAAGAACATAATTGGGAACAAGTATAATAAATAAATAATCATCCCATTGAAAATAATGGAGAATAGCAAAAGGGCATCTAGCCTAGTGGTTAAGATGCCCAAGTATCACCTCTAGCCTAGTTTAAATATGTAATTTTGCAGAAATTTTATCAAAATATGTATAGTTTTGTGAAATTTACTCACAAAATAAACTCCAGCACACACTAAGTGAACCCATACAAAGGGAAAATCGTATCTTTTGTGCATCAAGCGTAACTGTGCATAGCTGTAGATAGTCGTCTATGATTCCAAAATATAAGACTGAATCTCCAGCTAGATTAATGCAACCAAACAATTCAACAATGGGACTCATGGAGGTACTGAAAAAAACCAATAGCTATCAAACGTGGTACACAATGTCTAGCATTAGCACTTCCATGTGCAAACCACCTACAGATACATGTATGATGCAATACTGCTCTGTTAGTTGACATCACCAACTAGCACATCTTAGCCCCCAAATCGATGATCTACAATTGCAGCACCTAAACACTAGAACATGCAGCAAATTTCCAACCAACCCGATGCAACAGAACGATCAGCCAATAAACACTCTCCAAATATTCGATTCGCCCGGACAATGGAAGGACGAGGCCATTCCCGGCACAAACCCCCAATCCCTCTCAGTAGAAGAAACCGGAACTCGCGTCACGTCGCAGCCAAAGAAAATCGCCGGCCTAGGTCGCGCGCGTGGATTAACCAACCTAGCGCCGCGCCGCGCCGGATCGCTAGAGGCGCGGCGGGGGAGATGGGAGGGAGCAGCGGAGAGAGAGTCTCACCGGCGTTAGATCTGTTGCGTGCGTGATCCCCCGATGAGGCGATGAATCGTCGGCGACCTACCACGATGGGGCGGGGCCGACGCGGGATGCCGGCGGCAGGGGCGGCTGGACTCTGGAGGGGCTGGTGAGTGGGGATGGAGGGTTTGGGTAGGGTTTAAATTTTTAAGTTGGTTTATATACCTGGTAAACGGATATATAAAATACTTTGTTCTTCCTAAAATAAAATCATTTCTACTATTTAAATTTTATCCTAAATATTACGACTTCTATAATTTTTTCCTACATCTTTACCTCTATCTGAAGTACTAGTTGCATGTAGTACTAATTTTTTGAAGTACTAGTTGAGAAGTAGTTCAGACTTTTTTCCTTGCATCTTAATAAACACGTCAAAGTCTAGAAATAGCTATAATTTAGAACGGAAGGAGTAAGTAAATAGATGATACGAGTATAGATACATGTACTTATTTACTCGTTGGGTATAAGTTTTGACCCAATATCATACCTATAGTATGAAATTGGAAACAAATTTGATGGTTTTTATCTATAGATAATCGGATACGATTGACATCCCTAAACACGACCGTAGATATTTGATAATTTATTATTATTTAATTTATTTATTTTTATTTTAATTTATATTACTCCCTCCGTTCCATAATATAGCAATCTAGTACCGGATGAGACATTTCATATTACAACAAATCTGGACAGTGTCACTGTCTAAATTCGTTGCAATATGAAATATCTTATTCGGTACTATATTGCTATATTACGAGATGGAGTGAGTATTAACACGTAGTTTTATGTGTTATTGTTAAAAGTTCATGAATTATCTTTTTTTCGTGATGTGAGTACCTGACTGACACTGACCGGTGGGCCTGAGAGCTATGGCTCACCTGCAGTGGCTCTGCTCACCGTGGTCCAGCTCCCAAAGCGGATGAGCAAAAGAAGAACGAAAGGACGGGGAGGAGCTAAAGCCGCACCGGAATTAAAAGCACCACGAAAAAAGCCGAAAATTTTCGACGGAATTCATTGTGCCCAAGCCAAAGTACGGATTTTTTTTTGGAAAATTGATTATAGGTCCCAAAGCTGATCAACATTTTATAATATGTTCTAAGTTCATTAACCTTTGATTATATGTCATAAGTTAGCTATTTAGTTTGATAATATATCTACATGATTTTTTTTATAAATAGGGAGCAAATAACCCTCTAGAAAGACAACTTTATCTTTTACCTTTCTTTTCTGAATAAAGCTTACCGCGATCGTTTGTTTGGCACAGGTGATGCTCATGGAGCCACTAGCCACTGTTGTGGCGTTTGGCGACGACGACGACGCAAACAACATAAAAGAATGGCACCGAACAAATTTAGTTGGAAAACTTTTCTTTAAGTGATTGAGCAAAATAATTGTCTTTAAGTGACTGAATAAAACAACATGAAAGAACAGCACTGAACAATTTCTGGAACAAAATAAAAACAAGATTTATCCAACATTTAAGTGATCAAGCCTTCCTCCCAGTAAGTTATACTATTTTCTTTTCTTTTGGAGTCAGCTTTTTGGAAGGTATTGCGCTTGACTTTGTAGAAAACTTGGCTAGAGTCTTGGCAGGGGACATGGCGGTTTGAGACCTTGTTACAGGTCCAGGACTAGAAGGAGAGACATTCCTTATATTCATGGTTAAGGACACAGCAGTTTGACTGAAAAAAATAAGATGACGTCAAAAGACTGTATATGAAAAATATTGTAAATAAGATAGCAAGCTAGGTGTTTAGGTTGTTTCAAGACACGAACCACGAACCAAGATTGAGGAGGCAAGACACGAACAACAACGATGGAACAGCAACAGCTCCTCGCGGAGAGGTGGTGTCGACCGTGACGCAGGGAGACAACGCAGAGGACGTGAGAGGGCCGCCGCTGGATGGCCTGAATGGCGGCGGCGTCGGAGAGGGTCCGGATGGTGGCGGCGTCGGCCACCACTGGTGATGCGTTGGGGGAGGAAATCGAAGGGGGTACGGGAGGTGCTGTTCTAGGTAGAGGACAAATTAATCATTTGATGTAGAAGAATATAATTACATAAAAAATTGTTATAAAATAATTCTAATGAGACATATAATCAAAAGTTGATGAAATTTGAGTTATATAATCAATTTTCCCTTTGTTGTTCTCTCCATTGCTGGCCAAGTGGTGGCGGAGCAAGAGGAGATCGCAGTAGAAATCAGGGGATAACAAGGGGAAGTAGAGGAGGGAGGGGTTGGGCAGTGAGGTCGGCGTGTGGTAGAGAAGAGCTGAGGAGGAGATGGAGAGGAAGGTGGTGGTGGTGAGCGCAGTGGCCGGCTTCCTCGGCGTCCTCTCGGCGGCGCTCGGCTTCGCGGCGGAGGCCACCCGCGTCAAGGTTCGCTCCGTCTGACCGTCTCTCGCGGCCGGTTCTTGGACCGCCTGTTACGCTTTCTTGATGAACTTGCTTGCGTTACCTAGATCTCGGTCTCTCTGCCAAGTTGGTATCTTGGAGCTTTTGGATCTTGCTGCTGCGCATTTGTGCGTCGCATCGGGGATAACCCGCGGCAGTGGCGTTCTAGGACAATGCGCTGCTAGCTGCAAGATGAATCTTTGAGCTTTTTATGCTTTCTGTGATTTTGGCTAGCGCTAGGTCTGCGATCAAGTGGGCGTAGAGTGGATGTTTAGTTTAATCCGATTCGTTTAGTACCCATAAAACTATATGATTGAATCAGAATTTGGCAAACTTATTTCCTTTAGAATTAATAGCAGTGTTCATCTTGTTTTGCATGATAGCACTATATGGTGGACCTTGTGATTCATACAGTTATTTAAATTCATTCATTATTGCTTGATAAAGCTGCTAGAACAGCTTAAAGACTTAAGCACTTACTCGAGATGTATCATGTATCCAGTGTCAGTCTCATTACAAATCCTGCTGCTTGTAAGCACATCACATATATTTTTTTCTCTTTGAAGATTGAGCATAGAATGCTTTACACTGAAATACATGTAAAACCATGTCTGTTGTAAAGGAATATAACGTACATATTCCAACCTCAAAGTGTCAAAGATGTCAATTAATTTTTACCTGGACTTGATACTTGTTAGGTAGCAAAGTTCTTCTGACATCAACTGAAACTTTGCTGTAGATGAACTTAAAGACCATCATATGCTGAGAATAGTAAGCCTTAGATATTGCGTGTTTCATTATGTGTGGTCTAGACTCTAGACAGAGGTTCTTCCGTTCTTGCAATGACAGTCATAGCATTGTTAAAGTAATATCTAATTATCACACCCCAACTATAAATCTATAATGCACATTGCTTGACCCATGCAGGTTTCGGATGTGCAAACAACATCTCCAGGTGGATGCATATACCCAAGAAGCCCAGCCTTAACCCTAGGCTTATTATCTGCGGTCACTCTTGTGGTCGCCCAATCTATTATAAATACATTCGCTGGTTGCATCTGTTGTAAGAAGCATCCAGTTCCCTCAGACGCTAACTGGAGTGTAGCTCTGATCTCATTCATTGTGTCTTGGTAAAGTTCTGTCCTTGATGTTTATTGTCTATTTTTCCCCCTATTCTTATATTTTGACAAATTCAATGTAGCTTACCAATCATAAGAATATTCTGAATATTGTTGTGTTATGTTGAAACTCAAACTTAGACTTGCCATTTTGTTGAAACAGTGTTATGTAAATCGGGAACCTTGTCTTTGCCAAATGCATTGTATTGATTCATGTATTTAGAACCTATATTTGCTCTGTTCATTTCGATGTCTAAAATTCAGGACGTTCTCCATCTTGAGTTCTGGACTGTCATTTTGTCACTTTTAAAGATTGTGTGCAGTTGATGCCTTATATTAGCAGCCTTTGTTAAACACATGCTTTTATGTGAGTTAGCTCACTAGCATTAGGCTGATGCTCATTTTATTCTTTGGAATGGATTTGTATGAGTGGTCCTCATGATGGCTAAATAGGATAAGTAGTGGATAACTTCTGCATAGATTTCAAGTGCTCTTTTGGTGTTTTAGTTGTCTCAATTCTAAGGTAGGGTACAGCCCTGCTGCAGAATGTTGCTGCTTGTCTTGAATTCTACATTTTATCAAAACGGTGTGCTAGCTGTTATCATTTGAGCAACTTTTTGATGTAACACCATCCTGGATATTGATACATTCTGCAGGGCCACATTCATAATCGCGTTCCTTCTCATGCTGACTGGAGCTGCGCTTAATGATCAAAGGGGCGAGGAGAACATGTATTTAGGCGGCTTCTGCTATGTTGTCAAGCCAGGGGTCTTCTCAGGAGGAGCAGTGCTCTCACTTGCCAGTGTGGCACTGGCAATAGTTTATTATGTTGCCGTATCATCTACGAAAAGTCCACCAAATCAGGATCCCCAACAGAACCAAGGCATTGCCATGGGCCAACCCGTGATCCCGCCACAGAGCAGCGAACCAGTGTTTGTCCATGAGGACACTTACAATCGGCAGCAGTTCCCATAGATTATGATCTGTGCAAGCCATTTCAAAGGCCACTCTGGTTTGTATAGGCCTCCAGGTTAGAACAGTAGCCGTAACAATTGTTGTTAGCTAGAGCCATGTTTTTTTTTTCTTCCCTCTCCCTTTCTTGAGCACTATTGTGGCTGGCACGTTCTGCTTCATCACACGGATCTTTGATTTTACATGAACTGGGTAATGTTGAAGAAAGCTTGTAGCTTGGTTATCCCATTTATCTGCAAATTCAGAAGTTTGTTTACATGATAAATGGATCATGGATCTGGGGTGCTAATCTGTCTTACACTAGTGTAATTGGATTTTGAATTGTTCACAACCCAAATGAAATCAGTTTCATCACACAGTGGATGCTAGCTCCTCCCTGAACTGAGCAATGGTGTCGTGGACAATGGCGTCAGGGCGCACCGTCTTATCAACCTCGGTGATCCCCTCCACCTCGTCAATCTGCAGCAGGTAGAAAGCTCGCTGGCATGAGGTGCTCCCCTTCCATTGATCTCCTCTCCATCCTGTCAGCAATCACCTCTGCTGATGCCTCCAGGCACACCAACTTCACCCTGCAGCTGGAGAAGCTCCCTGGCCTGTACCTGCAGTATCCATCCCTGTGTCTCTCCCTGTACTTCTGCTGCAATGCCAAGCAGCTGACCGCGACGTCCTCGCCGCGATCCAGCCGCTCTCTGATGGCGCCGCGGAGGGAGTCCAGCCATGAGAGGGATGCCCTTGCTCATCTTTGCTGTTGTTAGGAACAGGGAAGAGCAGAGAAGTTCAGAAAAATGTAGGTTGATTGGTTGTGAGATGAACAATTCTTCAGAGAAGTCTTACTGATGCCAAACCTTTGCTTGCCTGGGAATGGTAGTCATCTGCTTGGATGAAGCTGCAGCCTCAGCCTAATGTTTCAGCAAGCAGTGCTGCTTCTGTCCTTCGAATTCGCAGCGAAAACGGTGAATTCATGAGAACTGTCATAAATTCTGACAAGGCACATAATGTAAAGCAAATTCAAGAATCTGAATGCAGGTTTGAAAAGCACATTAAATCCTTTTGAACAAATGGTCAGCTGTTGTTCTCTCCTGTGTCTTGCAAATGTCAAGTGCCAAGAAAAAGACGCAGCAACATCCACATTTGACATCACAGAGTTGAATTGATGCTTCTTATCAGTCACAGGGGACACCAATGAGCACGCAAGAAATTCCATTAAAAAAACAATCAAAATATTGTGATTGCTTGCTCCTTACAAGCAACAATAAAAGAATATCACACTTGAGGCATTGGTTGCTGCATGTGATGGGTCATTTTCTATGTACAATTGAACAGGATAGATATATGTAAGTGGAGATAGAGAGTCTCATGTTTTAGATTCTCAGGCTACTGGAAAGCTGTCTCTCCTCACTCTTTTTCTTTCCCTTTTCTTTTCATGATGTATGCTTCTTTAAAAATGCAGAAGAGGACAAGGACAACTGACGGCAGCTTCGGGCAGCTGTAGGTTGTAGCTACTTGTAGAATCTGAAGCTGAAATAAACAATCCAGATTATGGACCCAGATTGTGAGAATCAGTAGCTGTAGAATATAGAAATAAACTAGAATCCAGAAGCTGGAAAACACCAGCTTGTCTAAATTTTCGCTAGCTAAATACTCAGATTAGTCAACTAGATACTTAGACTAGCTAGCTATTAAGAATCTTCAGCTGAAACAAATAGCTTACAGTTCCATTTCTGCAGGTACAGTAGCTTTCTTGATTTCTTTAATCTGCATTTAAATCTCAAAGCTGAAGAACAAAAGCCATCATCTTTGTGTCAACTTTTTCCTTTTATAATCTGCGAGAATGGAGGGGAAGAATTTTGCAAACAACTTGCAAAAACACGGCAATTTGACGTAATGAATACAGGGCCCATTTATATCTCTCTGAAAAGAAAAAATTGCAAATTGTGCACATCCAAACATAAGACGTCCTCGCTTGCTGCAATTGGACGGCGAAGAAAGAGACTTCAAACAACTTTGGCGCGTGGCGACGAACAAGGATGAGACGTACACGAAAGCAACTTATAACAACTTATTCAGTTGCTGCTCAGACTCAGACCTGACCTCTCAAATTTCAGGTAAGCGTGTTCACAGCTAGACTCGATTCATTCGCTGCAGCTGACGGACTCAAAGCTACTGCACATCCTTATCCAAATGAGGCTAATTTTAGGATCTTTTAAAGGCTATTTTAAGGATAAGTTTGGTTGAGCTGATGATTTTTTAAAAATTGTTATGAGTTACAAATATACGAAATTATTTGATTGGAGTAATTGTGGATATATGACAAAAATTCTATATAGCTTAACAAACAGCGATTTACCTCAATTAATAGCAAATACAATAATCTCATGTGGACCAGCGAAAAGATCGGACAGTACAAAACATAAAGTTATGAAATCTAGGAGATAGACAACTTTCACGATAAAAAGTTGTTATGGTTATAAAAATTGTTTTCATCCGATAAATGTTTAATTTAGCTTTTAGCTTTCTAACTAAGAGCTGATTAGAAAAGCTAAACCAAACGTAACCTTAAACTTAATTCAACCTGCTTGCTTCCATGTTTCCCTCCTCCACATCCTAGGTTATTTCACCTTCCTATGGTGTTTTCTAGTGAGCCTTCTCCCGGAATGTTTCAGCATTGCTAATGAAGCAAGCAAGGTAGTTGTTGCTGGTGAGAGCAAATATATATTCCAAAACTGGGAACAAAACAGAATCCAAAACATACATCTTCAAGTTCTCTGTTCATCTTATCTAATAATAGTTTTTGTCATAACAATAGTCATGTGAGCAGATGCAAGCAGCTAGGTAACTATGGCTACTTTCTGAACAATCCTGAATCTTGAAGTGCTTTGCAATATTCTGAGATGACAGGAGATCTCTTCACCATGTCCCAGATCTTAGCTGAGCTTCTCAACCAGTCGCGCTCGGTCAGATTCTTTGAGAACGACCTTGACGGCCTCGATAGGATCTATAATGACAGTAATATCCACAATTAAGTGACCTCACTGAGTACAGCATAAATGTTCCAAGTAAATAGTAAAAAGAGAAGCAAAGCTATAAAGGATTGAATGCCATATCTGACAACACAATTCTTCCTTTTAATGACTACAAGTGTATGAATGTTGATGCATTTCAGTTTCTCAAATTGACTGAACAAGTTCAGCAGTGAGCAAGTCGTGCTCCCATGATTTGCCAGAAACTGAAGTGAAGGATGGAATATAATACTTTGAAAAGAATCGCTTCTTCTGCCTTTACATTGAATCGGGACACGAATAACATAAGAAAGCACTGTGTTGAGTTCAGGACCGTGCTGTATTTTTTCCTCCCGCAATGATATGTATCTCTTGATTCTTAAGGATATACAGAACTATTACATTTTGTTACTTGAAAAGAGAGAGAGAAGGATTTGCAAGTCAATTCAGTGCTTTCTTTGTATAATGCGACGTACTTGCTGAATGCCTACAACCAGTTAGGTCAAGTAGCAAGCATACCTGGTCACGAAGCATCCCTAACATGGATGAGTATGTCCCAAACTCAAATGTCGTTGAGTTATCAGGTATTCTTAATGGAAGAAGAAATATGTCCTGCCGATTGGAGCTCAAATCCTGAACTTTCATGCTTGAAGGAACTGAGGAATCAGAATCTTGAGGTGTTGCATTAGAGCTTCCAATGCTGAAGGAGGAAGAGTCAAACTGTTTTTCAAGAATTCTCCTCAGAAACACAAGCTTTGAGGGAGAAAAGTCTCGTTCCCGCAATCTGTTCAGTTAGAAAACAACACCAATGTAAGATTGCCAAATTACTTAATTTTAAAGAGTAAGAGTGCAGAATCAAGTGTGAAAGTATTATGTGTTCATATCACAGCAACCGTAAAAGACCCGTTTGTTCACCAAATAGAAATGAACATATAATAACATAAGAAAATGCAAAGCAAGCATGCAAGTGAGGAGTGCCCACCTAGCATGCACAAAACAGAGATCAGCTATGTAATCCTCAGTGCCTGATTGGTTATCATTTTTGTTTTCCTTGTCTTGGGTAGTTGATGAGGTCAATAATGATGGATCAGGTATGTTGTGCTTCAGTAAGTCAACCTGCAAAAAATGTATCAAACACCATTTCAACCTAGTGTGCAATTGGCAAAAATCGGAATTGTAGCTTTGGGTCATCAGTTACCAAGCCTTAATTCCATCAACATAGTGTAACCACAATAGTTTTCATCAGTACAGTCTACTAATACAAAGTTTCACCTGAGCTATCTAATACACTGGATGAAAAAAATCAAAAAAATGTATGTTGTTCTTAACTATCCACAGATCCACAGTGCGTAGAAAACTGTGATCGTATGAATGACTGAAAAGCAAAGGTATAAACAAATATAGCCAGACAACTTACAGTAAGCATGAGGTCCCACATGGTGAGGTCATTAATCCCTTCCGATATGACCAACAAAATGTTACAAACAGATGCCAAGAAAACGCCAAGCTACAACAATTCCTTGCAGAACAATAGAAAACACTGATCAACTATTGGGTGCTACCAAGCTATGCTAGCAGTGGCACAGTCAAGCGTAGAATTGAAGAATAGCATTTACCTGGATTCCCATTAACTCATGAGCCAGGTCTGCTGATAATGGATCACCACTGAGAACAGGATTTGCAGATGAACCATCTGGCTTCATCATATCAATTAGTATGGAGGGACTGAACACTGGCTGGATAAAAGGAATTGTTTTTCAGAACATTACCAGCATGATGCTTTACTTAACTGCTCAGGTATTTGGAACACGCATTGCATAAACTGACTTATATAACTCATCTCACCTGAGTGTCAAGGAGTATAACCCGTTCATTAGAGATCCTGATATCAATACCTGTAGTACAGTGTTTAGCCGTTGCTTTGATTTCCTCAGTTTGTGTAGCAAAAGGAGGAAGCATTCCTACAGGCAATACTCAACTAAATGAGCTTTGGTTTGATCTAGGTGTTCATATGGAACAAACTGCTAACGAAGATACAAAGATATTACAACTCTTTGCTAAGCATCTCAGCAAACCTATTGACACAAAAGATTTTATGGAATTTTGGTCTAGGGAAGAAGCATAGAAGCTCGAGGACATAACAGAGTACATATTATCAACCACTGCTACAAAATTTATGCTTACAGGTGCATATTGTTTGACAATTGACATATGAAAGTACAACAATGAATGAATGAATTCAACTTAAACTACTGTAAGACTAGATGATTGTACCAGGTGAGCTTCCGTCATATCCATAAAGCTCGTTCATGATGGTTGACTTGCCCACACCAGTTGGACCAATTACTCCAATCACCATGAAATCATTGTTCTCAGTCAAATACTGCAAGATATCGCCCCCAAAAGAAACATGACGGTCTTGAGCACAGATGGTTCGACATTTAAAAAACCTTAGAAATTATGTTACACACAACTACACAAGTACTTTCATCAGGATGTTGCAGTTGCACAATGTCCGAATATTTTCAGGAATAAATCTACAAGTACATTTAAAAAAAAAAAACTCATTCAAAGCCAGTTTCGTCTTCAAGCTGTAACTTTGACGTGCTAGTCAAAAGTCACAATTGCATAGAACATTGTACTGAAAGATTTAACCTTATTCATCAGAATATCACAACACATCTTCAGACAACTTACAAAACCATGAAGTAAACTCTAAAAGCTACAACAACTACTCCGTATATTGAAGAATGGGATATGATCCCTCTTGTATTAAGCACACACAAGAATGCAGTCAATTTTAATAACTAAATATAGATGTAGGATATCACATAAATCATCATCACACTTGCATCGAACCAGTAAGTAAGCCCTAAACAGCAAAAGGGAGAAAAAATAGCATCTTTACGTAGCAAAGCCACTCAAAAAAAGATTTTTTGCACTAGCCGCAGCAACAAGGACGCACCGGGAGGATCTTGTCGGTATGGATCTCCCATGCGTCGGAGACGAGGCTGAGCGAGTCAGGCTGCGGCGCCTGGCGCGAGCGTCCTGCGCCTCCTCCGCCGTCATCGTCGGCGCCGGAGGACGAGGGAGGCGGCAACGGAGGCTTGGCGAGCAGGATCTTGGGCGGCGGCGG
>KE373269.1:102205-114106 GCA_000418225.1 Zizania latifolia | reverse complement strand
GCCAAGGACGGCGCCGGCGCCGGCCCCGACTCCGGCGAGGCCAGGCCGCGGCCCAAGGTGCCGCAGGTGAAGCGCGTATCGAGCGCTGGGCTGCTCGTCGGCTCGGTGCTGAAGCGGAGGACGGAGAGTCTCAAGGACAAGTACAGCCTGGGGCGGAAGCTCGGGCAGGGGCAGTTCGGAACGACGTACCTGTGCGTGGAGCGGAGCACCGGCAAGGAGTTCGCCTGCAAGTCCATCCTGAAGCGGAAGCTGGTCACCGACGACGACGTCGAGGACGTCCGGCGAGAGATCCAGATAATGTACCACCTGGCCGGCCACCCCAACGTGATCTCCATCAGGGGCGCCTACGAGGACGCCGTGGCCGTGCACCTCGTTATGGAGCTCTGCGCCGGCGGCGAGCTGTTCGACCGGATCGTTCAGAAGGGTCACTACACCGAGAGGAAGGCCGCCGAGCTCGCCAGGGTCATCGCCGGCGTCGTCGAGGTGTGCCACTCCATGGGCGTCATGCACCGGGATCTCAAGCCGGAGAACTTCCTCTTCGCTGACCAGACGGAGGAGGCTGCTCTCAAGACCATTGACTTTGGTCTCTCCATTTTCTTTCGCCCAGGTCAGTCTCTGCAACTGCAGGAACCATTTTTTTCAGAATGGCAAAGCCAATTTAGTATTTACCTGTCATTAGAGAATTGTAGCACCTAATCTTTGATGCACCCATTTCATCTTCAGAGTATCTGAACATTTCAACATTTGTTATTGCAACCACTGGATTATTAGGTTCAGTACCAACAACTGCAGTGAGATTTTGTACATCAAATTAATTTCAAGTTTTCAGCACCGTTTTGTTTCTGAAAAAGTTCTGCACAAAGTTCGGTTGCATATCTTTCATCATTCTGCAGTCTGCCATCCTATATACTACTTCAGATGGGGATCATTCTTCATCGGATTCCACTTACATGCGGATGTTATTCCAGGTCAAATATTCACAGATGTCGTTGGTAGCCCTTACTATGTGGCGCCAGAAGTCCTGAAGAAGAAATATGGTCCAGAGGCAGATGTCTGGAGTGCTGGTGTGATAATTTACATCTTGCTGTGTGGTGTGCCACCGTTTTGGGCAGGTACGAATTTTGTTTATTTTTAGCTTAATTATACAGCACTTCACAAGTCACAACCTTCTGACGAAATGTAATGTCTTTTGATTCGAACTCTTGCCCTAAGTACACCCTTCATTGCTGTGAATCAGAGAACGAGCAGGGTATATTTGAAGAAGTTTTGCATGGTAGACTTGACTTTGAGTCAGAGCCATGGCCTAGCGTCTCTGAAGGTGCCAAAGATCTTGTAAGGAGAATGCTTGTTAGGGATCCCAAGAAGAGATTGACAGCTCATGAAGTTCTACGTGAGTTGATTGATTAACTTCCCATGATATATCCGTGCATGCATCATAGCTATTTTAGAAGAACAGGCCATGAACAATGGATGCTGATTTACTTCTCATTACCATATTTTAGGGCATCCATGGGTTCAGGTTGGTGGTTTGGCTCCTGACAAGCCCCTGGATTCTGCTGTTCTATCTCGTATGAAGCAATTCTCAGCTATGAATAAGCTGAAAAAGATGGCTCTTAGGGTAAGTATGACTTGGAAATATTGTTATATTTCTCAAATCCACTTTTTTTCCCTAACCTTAGGTTAACATCATCTTGTCCTTTTGCCTCATGCACGATACATTACACAATCTTGTTAAAAAGAAAAAATAAAACCCAGTGGTTTATGAGTGGTAGAATGCTGTTCCTGCCGAACTGTTTGGCCGAATTGCTTGTCCTGATCGATATGTTTGTTCATTCCAGGTCATTGCAGAGAGCTTATCTGAGGACGAAATCGCCGGCCTGAAAGAAATGTTCAAGATGATCGACACAGACAACAGTGGGCAGATCACTTTCGAAGAACTCAAGGTCGGACTGAAAAAAGTCGGTGCGAATCTCCAAGAATCCGAGATCTACGCACTCATGCAAGCCGTAAGTTCTTCCGTATTCTCCCGATCCTCGTTTGCAAATCACAACATCCAAAAGTAATCTGTTGCATTGTGCATAATCTGACTTCTACTGCTTGAATGATGATTTCAATTTTCACAGGCGGATGTAGATAACAGCGGCACGATAGATCACGGCGAGTTCATCGCTGCAACTTTGCATCTGAACAAAGTTGAGAGGGAAGATCACCTGTTCGCTGCATTCCAATACTTCGACAAGGACGGCAGCGGGTACATCACGCCCGACGAACTGCAGCTTGCATGCGAGGAGTTCGGCTTAGGAGATGTTCAGCTCGAGGAGATGATCAGAGAAGCCGACCAAGATAACGTCAGTAACCTTGTTTTCTTTCAGGCCATTCTGACCGAATCTCACAACTGCCTGAACTGCTGATCTGACAGAATATTTTCTGCCGTTTTTTGTCAGGATGGTCGCATAGATTACAACGAGTTCGTGGCGATGATGCAGAAGCCCACGCTGGGGCTACCCAAGAAGGCCGGCGGCTTGCAGACTAGTTTCAGCATCGGCTTCAGGGAGGCCTTGAGGATGGCTTAACTACTACTACTCTCTATCTGCTACTGTAAAGGAGGCCTTGCAGACTGGTCCACTGGTCCTACATGTAGAGACGGCGATAAGGCGATTGATCCATTTTTCTCGTAGGATTGCAACGGGAAATGGCAAGAGGCGGCGACGTCTGGAGGCGTGCAGCGTGTACGTACGTAGAGGGTCACTCCTGAATCGGTCCCCGATTGTTTTCTGACGATAAAATACTGCACAAATTTTTCGTTTTTGCACCCCCCGGCCGCTCTTGTCCTTCGCGTTGATCCTGCCGGCGGCCGGACACGCCGTCCAAGCGCGCGGCGCACGGGCGCAACCATACCGTGCGCTGCAGCAGGTGACCTGAATCGCGATTCGTGAACACGCGCAGTCACAGGGCCGCTCCCGCTCGTGATGGTACAGTAATAAATGGCCGAAAGCCTCCCTCCCCCCAGGAGAGGGGAGATCGTCATCGGCATCGGCGCATCGCCAACTTGTGCGCCGCCGATTCCGAGGGGAAACGCCGTGTGTGGCGGGAGAGACACGTGAAGCGAAGCCATTGTAGATTCTACATTTCCACCATACTTCTCGTCGCACAACGGCACGTTGGATTCGAACGCCGTGGCGCTGTGTTCACGTTCCATTCTCGCAGTCGCAGGCAGGCAACCCCGGTTCGCAAAACCGGCCGTGGGCCTAAGGCTGCGGCCAGACAGCGGCTTAGCTGTTGGTCCCGTTTCTACTGGAACCGGTAACTACTTACTATAAGCTAGGCCAGTGACAAACAAAAACTACAATAATTAATTCGTTTTCTACAATTACTTACCGTTAGAACATGAGATGAGACAAAAAAAAAAAAAAACGGATCGGTTCGCCGGCTAACGAGAGGACGAAAACTGCCCGGTCCCCACGATTTGGCCTACACTGGCCCATCCCAATGGCCGTCAATCCTGTGGTGGTCCGCCCAACTAGACGAAGATAGTAGTACTGCTGCCGTTGCGCTGCACGTCGGGACCACCAGACTCTGACTCCCAGATGGGCGTCACGAGCTTCTCCCCTGTTCCTGCTCTTGCACCGGTAAAAAAAGTATACTCTGCCTACTGTTTACTGCAACTCTACTCTGCACGATGAACTAACGATCGCCTGGTGCAGGTTATGCTTCACTGCTGCTAACTAGTAACAACCTTTTAGAGTTGTTTGCCACTAAGACATCGATCATGGCAGAAGTGTTAGAATATTAGGGCGAAGTCAATTCACATTAGCTGTCGCTTGTTTCATTAATAATAAAGAGTTAATAATAAAGAGCTTCGGTGCTTCTTAGTTGGAGCATCTATAGCTTATTGTTAAGCAGCTCGATCATGGGTTCATGTTCTCGCGTTGAGATCTGCTCACATGAATGAATAATGCAGGTACGCCCAAAGGACAAATCGTAGCCTTGTAATCTTGTAAACGAGAGAGGCATACATGTACCGAAATCTTCTGAGAAAAACTTAGTAAAAGAGATTCGCAAAAATGATTAGATCTATAACAGATGCGCAGCTCATAGTTGAAGAAGCTTTTAACCCATGGGATGCTGCAATGTTTACTCGAGATTCTTTTTTGTCAAAACAGAGACAGAAATCAAGAATGACAGAACAAAGAACAAAACGCTCCTATACACAGAAGATCTTGGTCTTCAAGTATGAACATTTTCCTGCCTTCTTTTGCAGACACGTCAACCACCCACCAGTTTACATTCCACCACCTGATTTTATTATTCGTAATAAACATAACCAAAAAAACAAATGATAATGTGGACGGCTCCAGCGTAGTCCATCACCTCATTCTAGTTCGTGTTTCGGCATCACGAAATCAATCTTTCAGCGTCTACTGGCAGCTTGCGAATCGCGATCGCTGACCAAGGATGCCAGCCATTTGGCACGTTGCTTCTAACAACTTGCCTGCAGTATTTTAAGAGGAACAGAGCATGAGATTATTGTAAAATGAGTGGTTAACACATAATGACACTGGCGTTATACCGAAGAGAAAAGGTTTAAGAATAGGAGGCTGGGAGTCAGAAGATTAATATTAGATCATGTCATAACAGATACCCTGTCAATTCAGCAATGGGTGCCCATAAAACTTCTACATTTTTGTTGTGCTAAAGACGTGACAACGGCTTCAGGTAACTTAGATTCGAAGGCGGTGAGGAATAAGCCCAAACAATATATGCCAGGCAATGGCACATCTGACGTCAAAATTGCAGACATAATTGAAAATATAGGTCATAAATACCCAAGAAACATATATAGTTTGTAATCAGAAACACCGCATTGCACTCCTAAAATGAACCAAGCAAGAAAAGGAATCATCAAGCGATAATCAAGATTCACAGGCTCCAGGAAAGTGTATCTTAGTCAAATCCCCAATCCATGGACAGCTAATCATTTCTACAGGGAATGGTATGTTGCTGCTTACTATCATGTAATCTTGAGACTAAAATCAACCTAAGTTTTCTTCCAACCATGATTTACAACGGCTGCTAGGCATACTTTTTTAGCACAGGTGTACAAAGAAGATCTAGGGGTTTTACATTGATCTTAACCATCTATATATGACCCAGATGATAGACCTATCTACAGTGCAATTTTTATCTTCAGCATACGTTTTTAGGTTTTGTACCTCTGATTTTGTTCACCAGTCAATGACTTGAGTCTAAAAACAGCTCAACTCAACATTAGCTGCATTCACATACAAATGTGCACAGTTCAGCACCTACCTTCCCTCAATGCATAACCAATCGGGTTACCATCCCACCAAACTCTGGTAACAACTAACAAGGATGTGACAAAGGCTTAAGCACGGGCCTTTGATGCTTTGGAGGAAAGAAAAGCTGTTGCTCATACGTCATGGGTTAAAGCACTGGACTTGCTTGCAGTCTCAGGTACAGTATCAAGAGATGGTAAAGACAGTGACCCACCAGCACAGGCAGCACGGAGAGGCACACATCTATTCCTAATGTTTCAGTTCCCAATTCACATCCATGTTTCTTCAGAGCTAATACCCCTAACCAGCCATCTCGGGGCATAAACACCAAAGAGAACCACCGCAATTTTGGTACTACTGACTACATGGTAAGAAGTGCCCAAACGGGCACCGACAAGCCATATGCCACGCAGAACGGCCATGGGCAAAGGACAACGGCAAGAACCCTAATTGCTTCTATTTTATGCATTCACCTTCGTCTTTATTCCAATTAGTACTCACCACCCACTAATGATAATAAATTAATCCCCACCGCTGCGATTGGAACACACACTGTTGAGGGTACCCTCACCGGCAACATTCCTATCATCAACCCGCATTGGCTCAAGCAACCGCTAAAAATCATCTAATAACTTCCCCAATCTAGGTTGTGAAATGTAAATTTGTGCGGCGATTTCTCCTTTCTGCGATTAATAATTGAAGAGAAAACGCAAGTTCAGATCTATAGAGATTGGCTGACCTCTCCGGAGCTTGCTCTTGCTGGTGCCGGTGACGGCGGGCGCCCTCCTGACGGGGGCGGCGGCCGGCGCCGTCTTCGAGTCATCGGGAGGGTACAGCACGGCGTCGATGCCCTGCACTGAGATCCTGCCGTCCGTGTAGATGTCCGGGTCGAAGAGATACGCCGAGCCCTCGCCTTGCCCAAACTTGACGGAGCCGTCGGCCTCCCGCGCCACCACCTTGTGCGGCAGCCGCAGCGTGTCGTAGCGCACTTTGCCGAACCGCCGCACCGCGTTGTACATGCTCTCCTCGGTCTGGTACTCCGGGATCATGTGGTAGTACAGGATGTTCTCCGGCGAGCCGGGCTCGCTGAGCTGGTCCGTGGTGAGGCGCGTCAAGGCCTCGTCGTTGGGCGCGAGCACGGTGAGCACGTACCCCTCGGAGACCAGACGGCCCATCTCGGTGGCGAGCGAGGTTAGGTTGACGAGGATGTCGGCGAGCTCGTTGTAGCCGCCGTACAGGAGCAGGGTCTGGATGAAGTCCTTCACCTGGCTGTGGCCGTCGAAGTGGTGCTTCCCGGAGCCCGGTCCGGGCGCTGGCGCCGGCGCGATTGAGGGGCCGGGGGCCATGGCGTCCCAGATCGGGAGCACTGGGGGCGCGCCGGGAGGCACGGGCGGCGCCGGCTTCTTGAGACGGTGCGTCCTCGGGTCCACCTCGGGCGCGCCCGTGGGCAGCACGGCAGAAATGTCGGCGAGGCTGCGGCGACGGTTGAAGTCCTCCTGGACGGAGCGCGGTACGAGGAGGCACTCGATCCCGTGGATGACACCAT
Source organism: Zizania latifolia (assembly GCA_000418225.1). Classification (NCBI taxonomy): domain Eukaryota; kingdom Viridiplantae; phylum Streptophyta; class Magnoliopsida; order Poales; family Poaceae; genus Zizania; species Zizania latifolia. The sequence continues at coordinate 107,263 of KE373269.1, read as the reverse complement.
CCGGCCTCAGCACCGCGTCCGGGCGCGTGACGGCGGCGTGGGCTACGCGCATGCCGCCGTCATCGGCCGCGGCGAGATCGACCTCCTCGCCGGAGAGTGTGGGGTGGGAGGCGGCGGGCCAGGATTCGGAGGGGAGGCGAGCGGGGAGGACGTGGAAGAGGAGCAGTGACTGGAGCGACTTGAGGTTCCTCGGCTCGAGCAGGAAGCGCTTGAACTCCGGGTCGAGGTCCCGCTCCAGCGCCTCGTTCCGCGGCGCGAAGATGGTGACGTTGTGCTTGCCGACGGCGTCCTCCAGCGTCTGGAGCAGGAGGGCCTTCTCCACCAGCTCCGCCAGCTCCGTGTAGTGCGAGTCCAGCAACGCCACCAGCACCGAGTTGGAGTTGATCCCCCCTCCCCCGGCGCCGACAGCAGCATCTGCACCCGTACCAGCACCAGCGCCAGCGGATGTACCCGTACCATCGCCATCGCCGCCGCCGACGGCGGCAGAGGCCAATGCGGGTTCCTCCGGCGCTGTCTCCGCGGCCGCACCGGCCAGGAGGAGGACGAAGAAGACGAGGGCGCCGCGCACCGGCGCGCCCATCGCTGCGGCGGCTTCTCCTGCGCGAATCACTCCGGCTGCCACTGCTCCTCGTCGGCGAGCTCTCCTTACCCCCGTGCCGATGTCTGCTCGGCTGCTAGCTAGCCACTCCCCTCCGTTTTCTGGTAGTTCGGGGATGGAATTGGGGGCGGAGGGAGACGACCTGAAGATGAGTAACCAATCGAGGTGGGTGGTGTGAGCTTTTCCTCTCACTTTCCCCTCCCTTTTTACTCCACAGCAGGAAGGCGACTGAGACGTGAGCTTGCTTATAAGTGAAGAGAGAGAGGTGGAATGAAGTGGAAAGCGAGGCGAGGCTGTTAGAATAATTCTAGCTGCTGTTTTATCATTTCATTAGCTGCTGTTTTACTTTTCCCTGAAGTGTTAGTCAGTTATTTGCTTCTGCTTTGCGTCAGTTAAGCGTATGACTTGGTATGCCTTGTTATGCGCTAGTTGGAGCTGGACGTGCGCCATGTCTGCATAGAGCCAGTTGAGTCCTGTGTGAGTTGTAGCATCGTGTGACTTGTGTTCGTATTTGCTTTTGCTTGAGAACGAACCAGAAAAGCTGCCGCTTCTTGCAGCATAAAAAATCACAGCTCTCTCTCGTCTCGCTGATTGCCGGATTCACTACAGTCATTCTAAATCCAATTGGTTTCAGAGCACCGTGTTCTTATTTCTGGTGCCGCCATGTCTACGTCGGCGAACGCCCGAGTTGCATCTCGCACTCCACCGCGCCGGCATGCTCTGCGTTCCCTGCCCGAGTTGTCGTCGTCGAGCGTGTTGTAAGGGAGGCGACAACCAGCAGCGTTGTCTATCCAATGCTCACCCGCACTAACTACCAGGACTGGGCTCTGGTGATGCGGGTTAATCTGCAGGCGCAAGGCCTGTGGGCAGCAGTGGAACCCAAGGAAGACGACGACATCGACTACCGCACAGATCGCCAGGCTCTTGCTGTGATTCTGCGTGCAGTACCAGCCGAGATGCTCGCATCCTTGGCTGTAAAGGAGACTGCTCAGGAGGCATGGGAAGCCATAAAGACCAGGCGTATTGGTGTGCAGCGAGTCCGCGAGGCTAACGTGCAGCAGCTGCGTCGTGAATTCGGGGACATTGAGTTCAAGGAGGGAGAATCAATTGATGATTTTTCAATGCGCATTGGAGGACTCGCCAACAACCTTCGCACACTAGGTGACCCCATTTCAGAATTTGAAATCGTCAAGAAGTTGTTGCAGGTTGTTCCAGAGAGTCTTCAACAGGTTGCCATCTCGATTGAGACCTTGCTCGATGTGAACGAGTTGTCTCTCGAGGAGGTGACTGGACGCTTGCGCACTGTCGAGCAGCGGAAGCAGCGCAAGACAGGAGCCAATGTGAACCGCATCAACTCCAATGGTCGGTTGCTCTTCACTGAGGAGGAATGGCTGGCCAAGTTTCGCAAGGTAGCAACGATCCAGGAGGGCGGCCATGGTGGAAGCTCTTCTTCCGGGGGTGGTGGCTCTCGTCGTGGCTACGGTCGTGGCAAGAAACAAGCCGGTGCGTCCCGGGATGCTCACACTGGACAGGCGGCTGAATCAGTCCGCAACCCCGGAAACTGCAACAATTGCGGCAAGAAGGGTCACTGGGCTAGGGATTGCAGGAGCAAACCCAAGCAACAGTGGGCGTATGTCGCCTAGGAAGATGAAGAGGAACCAACGCTCCTGCTGGTCAGCACAACAACTGATGCTTCCAATGGCGTCAATCAGCTTGAGGCCAAGGTGCTTGCTCAGTTTGATGATGGCGAGAACTAGCACCATGATCACCGGAGATGGGTCTTGGACACCGGCGCCACCAACCATATGACCGGGTCTAGGACCGCCTTCGCCGAGCTCGACACCGGTGTGACCGGGAATGTGAAATTCGGTGATGGCTCCGTTGTGAGAATTGAAGGACGCATGACCATTCTCTTCACATGCCGATCCGGCGAGCACCGGGCACTGACTGGTGTTTACTACATCCCACGGCTCACGACTAATATTGTGAGTCTTGGACAGCTAGATGAGTCCGGCAGCGAGGTGCGCATACACCATGGCCTCTTACGAATCTGGGATTCCCAAGGACGTTTGCTGGCTCGGGTACGTCGCTCCGGGAGCCGTCTCTACACCATGGAGCTGAACATCGGTTGCCCGATCTGTTTTGTTGCGCATTGCTCGGAGACGGCGTGGAGGTGGCATGCAAGATTTGGTCACCTCAACTTTCAGGCACTCCGCAAGCTGGCACAGAAGTCCATGGTGTGCGGGCTACCAGTGGTGGATCCAGTGAATCAGCTGTGCGACGCCTGTTTGGTCGGCAAGCAGCGTCGAGTTGCATTCCCAGCGAAGTCTGATTATCGTGCGGCAGAGGCTTTGGACCTCGTACATGGTGATCTGTGTGGCCCAATTGAACCTGCAACTCCGGCAGGAAATCGGTATTTCCTGTTACTTGTGGATGATATGAGTAGGTATATGTGGCTAACCTTGATCAGGAGCAAGGATGAGGCAGCAAGAGCAATTCAATACTTCCAAGCACGGGCTGAGGTGGAGTGTGGTCGCAAACTGTGGGCTCTCTGAACAGATCGGGGTGGAGAATTCACATCTATTGAATTTGGTGAGCACTGTGCCCAACTCGGCGTCCACCGGCAGCTGACGACGCCATATTCTCCACAGCAAAATGGAGTTGTCGAGCACCGGAATCAGACCATCATCGCCACGGCTCGCAGCATGATGAAGGCTATGAAAATGCCAGGTCGCTTCTGGGGTGAGGCTGTAACTACAGCTGTGTTTCTGTTGAACAGATCGCCAACAAAATCTCTCGATGACAAAACACCATATGAAGCTTGGTATGGATTGCGTCCTGCTGTACAGTTCCTACGCACATTCGGGTGTGTGGGCTACGTGAGGAACACCAAACCAAACTTAAAGAAGCTGGAGGATCGCAGCTGCCCAATGGTGTTTCTAGGCTACGAGCAAGGCTCCAAGGCTTATCGTCTATATGATCCTGTTGGAGATAAAATTCATGTCTCACGGGATGTTGTTTTTGATGAAGAACAGGGATGGAAGTGGGATGCAGAAGAGTTTGGGATCTCTGAACCTGAACCGTTTACCATTGAGCAGGTGGTGACCACCACGGCAACGACAACACCGACGATACCCATAGCTCATCCGGTGCCCTCTGCATCGCCGGAGTTCCCTGCTCCATCACCTGTAGCTGCATCTTCATCGACTCCAATCCCTCCGGCACCAACAGAAATTGAACATGTTTCACCGCCCACTCATGACTCCAATCTCGACGCAGATGTGGAGGACGACGATGCTGCACCCCGCTACCGCACCATGAACAACATTCTTGGAGCAGGCTCACCACCAGGGTATGCGCCACGTGTACTCGAACAGCTCGAGCTGCACGCTGTGAGTGTTGAGGAGCCGAGTTCACTTGATGAAGCCACCACAGACCCCAATTGGCAGAATGCTATGCAAGAAGAGCTGAAGTCAATCATTGAAAACAAGACATGGACACTCACTGATCTTCCTCACGGACAAAGGGCGATCGGGCTGAAGTGGGTTTTCAAATTGAAGCGCGATGAACAGGGGACTGTGGTGCGCTACAAGGCTAGACTTGTGGCGAAAGGATATGTCCAGCGACAGGGGGTGGATTTTGACGAGGTGTTCGCTCCTGTTGCACGACTGGAATCAGTACGACTTCTCCTTGCTGTTGCTGCACACCGAGCCTGGGAAGTGCACCACATGGATGTGAAATCAGCGTTTCTCAATGGAGAACTTAAGGAAGAAGTTTACGTCTGCCAGCCACCCGGTTTCATTGACACCAACAATAAGGCCAAAGTGTACAGGCTCCACAGGGCTTTGTATGGTCTACGACAAGCACCTCGAGCTTGGAATGCTAAGCTTGATAGCTCATTGCTGTCTCTTGGCTTCAACCGTAGCAGCTCGGAGCATGGAGTATACACCCGAGCAAACAATGAGAAGCGGTTGATTGTGGGAGTCTATGTAGATGATCTTATCATCACAGGTGACAGTCCCAAAGTCATCACACAATTCAAGCTTGAGATGAAAAGGCTGTTCAAAATGAGTGATTTGGGTGCACTCAAGTATTATCTTGGCATTGAGGTGAATCAAAGTGCTGCAGGAATCACTCTTGGACAAGCTGCGTATGCTACCAAGTTACTAGAGAAGGCTGAACTTCAAAACTGCAATCCCTGTCAGACTCCAATGGAGGTACGTCTCAAGTTGAGTAAAGACTCTGATTCTTTACTGGTTGATGCAACAGAATACCAAAGTTTGGTTGGCAGCCTTCGTTATCTTGTCAACACCCGACCTGATTTGGCCTACTCGGATGGGTATGTTAGTCGCTTCATGGAGTCACCCAAGGAAGAACATCTTTCTGCTGTACGACGTATTCTGCGCTATGTTGCAGGAACGATTCATTGGGGACTTCACTACACTGTTGGAGAAACAAAG
>KE373269.1:27242-62164 GCA_000418225.1 Zizania latifolia | reverse complement strand
CGACGACGACGGCTGCGACACTGCTCCGGCGACGACGGCACATCTCCGGCGAGCTCTCTCGATCAAGATTGCAGTATACACTTCTTGCTCATCACCTATTCGATGAAATGTTTCCAAGAGTTCAATATCGCACATCATGTGTTTGATTTTATGTGTACAAGGCACTTGATTTTGGAATGCATGGTATGTGTTTGATGAAATGTCTATGTGACCAAGTTATGATACATGTCAAGTGTTTGTGTGATTGTTTGAGAGGATCCGAAACGCGTTGTATATGTTTGATGAAATGACACCGTGTTTGCTCACCAAGTGTTCGGTCTTTTGCATTTGAGTGGTTCGGGCGTATCTTTTTCTATGGAACGCTCGTCACACTTATTGGTGCATTTTGATAGACCGATTTACACTTGTATCATCGTGCGGCGTTTCTTTTTGGCGTTTAACATTTCGGAGAGTGTATCACCTTGATTTGAAAGTAGACCATTTTAGCACGGTTGTGCACTGAGCTTTATCGAGGTCACTTGCAAGCGTGATACCGGAGGTTGAGGAGTTTTGGTTCTTGTGGAGAGTTTGAGAAAATTGGTTTTGGACCGAAACTTCTGGTAATTCCCGGAACTTCCGATTTAACCCTTCTGGTTTCAGATTTAATTGAGCCGAAACTTCCGGTAACTATCAGAATTTCCGGTGATCGGAACTTCCGGTAACCATCGGAATTTCCGGTGACCAGAACTTCCGGTTTGTGCTGTTTTCCAGAATTGGTTTTTGATTCCGCTGTTTTTATTTTGCGCCCATTCACCCCCCCTCTGGTCGCTAGTTTTGGTCCTACAAAGAGTACCTGCAAAATACTAGCTAGGGTCACTCGAGCAGGGGACTACGGTTGATCGGCGTATTCGAACTGAAGACAGATGCAAGAGGGTCAAAACCCTATACAAAAACCCCGATGGTGTCTAGAAGGTTTAACATGGAGTCGGAAGAGGAGGCTCCAATGTCAGAGGCATCAGAAACAGTTAATAGGAGAATATGAGGAGTATCTTCAAAGCAAATGATGGGTGAGAAAAGAATGGCGCCTGAAGAATAAAGCCGATACAGAGGATAAGCCGATGGAGGTAAACATTGTTTTTATATTGCCTACAGAGTATAGAGCACCTACATCAGACAGTGAAGAGGAGGAGCTATCGGCTGTATAATTGTTACTGCAACAGTAACCGGCAATATTTGAAAAGCCTGAAGAGGATGAGCATCGGCACTTAAGGCGCTTGTATATCAAGGGACACATGATTGGAAAGCTGATGTCAAAGATGTTGGTCGATGGAGGAGCCGTCGTTAACATAATGTCATATTCCACATTTCGTAAGCTCGGTAAGATGAATGAGGATCTGGTAAAGACCAATATGGTGTTAAAAGACTTTGGTGGTAATTTATCAGATGCCAAAGGAGCTTTGAATGTTGAGCTCATGATCGGAAACAAAACACTGCCGACCACGTTTTTTCGTGATTGATGGTAAGGGTTCGTATAGCCTCTTGCTGGCAAGGGATTGGATTCACGCTAATTATTGTGCTCCTTCTATGATACATCAGAGTTTAATGCAATGGCAAGGTGATCAAGTTGAAGTTATCCAAGCTAACAGATCAGTTGCCATATCCACAGCCGATGCACCCGACTTTGAAAACATGGATTGCCTTTCTAGACGAGTCTGGGATGGAGATTTTTTAACGGTGTCGGATCTTGGCCTCTAGCCGATCAGCGAGATGATTCTGGGCCAGGATCCATGTCTAGAGATATAGATGACGAAGAAGGTAAGCTCGGGAAAGGGTTTACGTCGGCCGATGAATTTGAGGAGGTGGACATCGGACCTGGGGATAGGCCAAGGCCAACGTACATTAGTCCCAAATTACCTTCTTCTATAAAAAACAAATTGGTTGCTTTATTAAAAGAGTTTCGGGATTGTTTTGCTTGGGAGTACCATGAGATGCTTGGATTAAGCCGATAAGGCAGGGTCAGAGTAGATTCAAATCAGAGATGTATCCTCACATAAAAGCCGAAATCATGAAATTATATGGAGCGAATTTTATAAGACCATGCTGATATGCGGAATGGATATCAAATATAGTCCTAGTATAGAAAAAGAAAGGTCAATTGAGAGAATGTGTAGATTTCAGAGACCTAAATAAAGCTACACCTAAAGACAAATACCTGATGCCGATTGGTGATCTGCTAGTCGATGCGACTTCAGGACATAAGATCATCAGCTTTATGGATATGAATACCAGGTATAATCAAATATTCATGACAGAGTAGGATATCTCAAAGATCGCATTTAGGTGCCTCGGAGCCATCGACTTATTCGAGTGGGTCGTTATGACTTTCAGCTTGAGGAACGCCAGGGCAACATATCAAAGAGCAATGAATTATATATTTCATGATCTAATTAGCTCTCTGGTGGAAATTTGTAATGATGATGTTGTCGTGAAATCATAGGACAATGAGGGACATCTAGCCGATCTGAGGAGAGTTTTGGAGAGGGCAAAGAAGTTTGGCCTTCGTATGAATCCCAAAAAATGTGCCTTCGGCATATCGGCTGGGAAATTTTTGGGTTTCATGGTTCACGAAAGAGGGATTAAAATAAGTCAGAACATTATCTAAGCAATCAAGAATACAGTACCACTAGAGAACAAGAGAACAAGACATAGTTGCAGTCACTAATCGGCAAGATCAATTTTGTCCGCCGATTCATATCAAACTTATCGGACCGATTAGAGCCGTTCAAGCCTTTGCTGAGGATAAAAGAAGGAGAGGAATTTGTTTGGACTAATAAACATCAGAAAGCATTCGATGAAATTAAAGAATACTTGAGCGCTCCTCCGGTGTTAATCTCACCTCGGTCTGATAAGCCTTACAAGTTATACCTATCGACCGATGACATAATCATCGGGTCGGTGTTGATTCAAGAAGTAGAAGGGAGAGAACACGTCGTATTTTCTCTAAGCCGATGATTGCTAGATGCTGAAATAAGGTACCCCACAGTTGAAAAGTTATGCTTATGTCTCTACTTCTCTTGCACTAAATTTAGGCACTATATACTATCGGCGCAATGCATGGTCGTATGTAAAGCCGATGTGATCAAGTACATGATATCAACTCCAATTTTAAAGGAAACGACTGGCAAATGAGTATTTGCATTGACAGAGTTTGACCTACATTATGAGTCGGCTAAAGAAGTCAAGGGGCAAGCTATTGCCGACTTCATTGTGCAGCACAGAGATAAAGAAGCAGACTATGTGGAGCCGATACCATGGACACTCTTATTTGATGGATTAGTTTGCAGGCATGGATGCGGAATCGGGTTAGTGATCATATCACTTCCGGGGCAAGTTTTGACTTTGCTTATACTATCAAGCTCTACCGTACCAGAAATCAGGCAGAGTACGAGGCAGTCCTCAAAGGTTTAAAACTTTTGGCCGAAATAGAGACTGATGCCATTGAAATCATGGGGGATTCATTGTTGGTAATCGGGCAACTCTCTAGAGAATATGACTGCAAAGACAAAAATTTGACGGTATATTTTGAAGAATGCTAAGAACTGTTAAAGAGATTTAGAATGGTATCATTAACACATGTATCAAGGAATCAGAATCTAGAAGCTAACGACCTAGCACAAGCCGCATTAGGATATCGGACGACGGATAAGATAATCGAAGCAGAAATAGCCGATATCGATATTGAAGACTAGAGAGCCGAAATAGTAAGTTACCTTCGGAATCCATCACAATTGGCCCTAAAAAGCTACGCTATAAAGCCTTAAAGTACGTGTTGCTGGATGAGGAACTATATTATCAGACGATTGATGGGGTCCTGTTAAGGTACCTAAATTTGGAGGAAGCCAAGGTCATGATGTGCATAGTGCACGAAGGAATCTGTGCAACTCATTAATCGGCCCACAAGATGAAGTGGTAGCTGCACTGTACTGGTTATTTCTGGCCGACGATGCTCGAAGATTACTTCAAGTATTATAAAGGATGTCAAGATTGGCAAAAGTTTAGAAACGTACAACGAGCTCTTGCATCGGCCATGAACCCGATCATTAAGCCATGGCCGTTCAGAGGTTGGAGAATAGATATGATCGGCTAGATCTATCCATCATCTAGCAAGGGATACAAGTTCATACTAGTAGCCACCGATTACTTCACCAAGTGAGTAGAGGCGATTCCTCTAAAAAAGGTAACTGCCCAGGAAGCCATAGAGTTCATCAAGGAACACATTATTTACAGGTTTGGGATCCCACAAACAATTACCACCGATCAAGGATCGGTATTTATGTCAGAAGAATTTCAGTGGTTTACAATCGACATGGAAATTATGTTGCTCAACTCATCATCCTACTATGCACAAGCAAACGACAGCCTCAAACAAAAGTCTAATAAAATTGATTAAGCGCAAAATTACAGAACAGCCTAAAAAGTGGCATGCAACACTAGCCGATGCCTTATGGGCGTATCGGATGGCTTGCCACGGGTCAACTCAAGTGCCGCATTATCAGTTAGTCTATGGGCATAAAGCCGTCCTGCCATGGGAGACGAATATCGGCTCAAGACGTCTTACTCTTCAGAATGAATTGATGGCCAATGACTACTATGGACTAATGATCGACGAATATCAGCTTTGTGTGCTTAGAAAGATAGAAGAGAATAAGGCAAGGGTGGCAAGACATTACAACAAGAAGGTATTGGCTAAGGCATTCGAAGAAAATGACTTAGTCTAGAGACTCGTGCTGACTATCGGGACTAAAGATAATCGCTTCGGCAAATGGTCCCCTAATTAAGAGGGTCCCTATCAGGTGAGTTGGGTCGTACCAAGCAATGCCTATATCTTAAAGACACTAAAAGGAGAAGAATTCGTAAAGCCGCTCAACGGGAAGTACTTAAAGAAATATCACCCGAGCGTCTGGATCAAGACTTAATCGGCTTTCAGACCGAGAGTATCACCTTTAGCAACATCAAGCGACCGATACTGAGGGTATCGCCTTCAGCAGCAATCTATAACCAATACCAAGGGTATTGCCTTTAGCACAAAATCTACACAGAACATTGCATGCAGAAATAAAGCACTACAATAAAAGTTTATAAAAGGAGCAAAGGTTCAATTGTCATCCACACCAAGATAGGCCACGAGAGCAGCTACAGCATGGTCACAAATAGTGTTCATGTTTTCTAGCTCCCGGTGGTCCTCCTCGTCATTCCCAGGGATCGGCTTTGCTTGTTGGTACCGATGATACGCAGACTTGGTAAAATTAGATAAGTCTTTCCTATGAGAGATGATCTCCGCTAGTATGTCGGTGAGCTGCTTCTTGCGCAAGGCAATTTCTTCCCAGACCTCTGCAAGCTGAGCAAGGAGCTCCTCCTCCCAGGCCCGTAGCTAGGTGACATCATCATTGATCTTGTCAGGCTCAGCGATCAAATCATTAAGATTGGCCTTCTTTGCTAGGATGACATCATGATCGGCCGGACCATGCTGACGCCACCACCTCTGCTCGGGACGATCAAGCAGCTGCTGGGTAATGCACTCGTAGCAGGTCCTTAGGAAGCCAATCCTAGATACTAGCGAGCCGTGCCCTGATTGGCGCCGAGTCAGTTACGAGCGTGTCGAGAGGCTCCTGGAGGCGACACAAAACATCGGCCAGGACCTTGCTCACGTCATTAGGGATCGGCCCTATTTCAACGAGAGCACTTTGATTGATCAAATCCTCATCTACAATCCCCTTGAGATCGAAGGGGAACAAGTCAGCGAACTCCTACATAAAAAGGGCATGATGAGGAGTAACGAATTCAGCAAAAACAGAACACAAGAGTAATGGTTACAAAGGATCTAACCGATGGAAACCCAACAGGAGTAATGATGACAGTCGATGATGTCACCCAGGTAGGGCCACTAGAGGAAGTCCCTAGGTCATCGGTAGCAACAACGGGGCCAGGATCGGTGGAGGAACCAGAGGTCACTTCAACGAGACCAAAGCCAATCGCTGAGACCACAACTGACCGGTCATCCCCGACTACAACCGAGGTCAGGGCGACCGAGCGATCATCTAGAGGGACGATGGCGACGGTAGACTGGCAAACAACAAAATTAGCAAGATGGAAGGCAAAACAAAGTCATTTACAGTAGAAAATATCACTTACTAGCGCCAACACTGCTGACGAGGTAATACCTAGCATCATAGCAGCAGGACGGATCGACGTCGGAGAGTCACGGGGAGCTAGCCTCTGTGGAAGAGGGGGGACCACCGCAACCTTTTTGGGCGGTGGAGCGGCGCTCCCTGATGCCTTCGGTGCCCCGCGTTTCTTTCCTTTTTGGGTAGGAGGAACGCCGATCGACGGGGCAGAATTCAAGAGGACCGTTGGAGTAGGCGCCTCACACCCCAGATTTGGCTTGTCTGACGGTAAAGCATACCGAATCAGCCTCCCACTTTGGCTCCACATCAGCACGATGAAACGAGTCCCCTGCAAAAAATCAATATAAGGCACAAAGACTCACAGTACTGGATAGACGAAGGACCCAGTAAAAGAGAAAGCCCAATACCTCATCATCAGCCCTAGGGAATTCGAGATTGAAGCTGGAACGAATAACAGATGGGTGAAGGCTAAAAAGATGGAGCCTCCATTCTCCCTAGAACCGCTAAAAAGGAGCGGATACATCATTACAAGGGGAAAAATCCCTGAGTTCAGAGAAGCCAGGACTGCCAAAGTGAGTCCTGATGTATCGATGCTCGATCAAGCTGATACGACATCGAGCTCTGATGATAAAATTTATAAGACGACTCGACAGGTCCTTGAGCAAGTCCGATGGGAAGAAGACTAGGCTGAATAGATGCAAAGAAGTTGGTGGTAGAAGTTGTATCTGTCCCAATCTTCGATGGCCGTAGATGAATCGGATCTTCAAAATCATCGATGTTGTGGTAAAGGAATAGACTTGGACAGACTTAGCAAGGCTAAGATAAAACAGCCTAAAGAATTCACCAATGCCACTAGCCGACAAAGGGGAGCCCTCACACATAATAACTGCTTTCCCAAAAGAGGTACATCGGCAGGTACGAGGCTGCTCGTCCTCATGGTGGTTCCCAGGGAATCGAAGGCTGAGCAAATGCGGAAGGATGATGGCCTGGTAGGTATACGCGTTCAGCCACATTTGCACAAACCACCAAGGCCCTCGGATCCGATCAACCAGCCTCCTGCACAGAAGCCCTTGAGCCATCCGATGAAGTATACAGAAGGTTGAACCCAAAAGAATACATTGATTCATATTCTCATACTGTGTCTTATAGATTGGATCTCTATGTTTGCCAATCATGGTGGTTTAACTCATTATACTAGATTAGATCGTATGTCGATCGTCAACAGCACGCTATCTCGGTTGGGTCCGATCCATGGCATTGACGGGATTACATACGGGACAATCTGGCCTGATGTGTTAAAATGACGTTCATCGGGATTTTAGCCGATGTATTACCTATTATTCTATCAATCAGATCTATTCTGTTCATTATATTTTTGATAACCTATCTTTATGCTGTATCGGTTTAGTTCGAACTATAGAGGTTGGTATCGTAGAGTTCCAATGCCAGAGCCGATTGATAGGGTTTATTGCTTTACATACATTTTTCCTGGTATATCATGACTTTCATATGTGCTATCGTTGCCGATGCTGATAGGTTATCGCCAATAGCGTTAGGACATCTCACGTTTGTCTTCTTATCAATTGCAGGGTCAAATTGACTGGCATGCCTACTGACACCTCTAGGTTATTTAGGACCTGTACTGGAGTTAAGCAGACACTCCTAGGTCTTCGAGTGTGAAGACATAGGAATACCTGTGATTTTTGCGTCAATAGAACCCCAACACAATAATGACAATCAGGGATAACTCCTAATAGAATCTTTATTGATGCAGTGGCGACTCCACTCCATAGGCAGACTTGACTGGGCCTAGCTTAAAAGGCACCACCTTCATCTTCGCTGACGAACTCCTCCTTTGATGGTGGGGAATACAACGGTGAGTATTTTGAATACTCGGCAAGCTATCCTAGCGGAACAGTTATAATGCACGGGGAATACAAAGGATGGCATAATAAGGCTCATTTGCATAAAAACAGTATTAAAGAAAGATAGAATTTAAAGAGTAGTTCTAATTAGGTTGACACCTTAAAAGCAGTATTAACCAATCATTGAATAACTTTTACCCAGAGTCATCAGGTCCAAAAACTAACCAAACCACTATAAACCAGAGCTAACCAGGTTAAACAAAAACTAACATAAAGTTAATTAAATAACAATGGGACTAATCACGAGTGACCTTGCATTGCCACCGATGACTATGGGTATGGCTATTCGAATAGTTTTACTCTGATCAGAGGTGCACAACTTTACCCATAAGATATAGCCCTATAACATGTCATCATGCACCTCAATACCACCATGGTACCTTAGAAAAGAGGTGTGATAAGACCATTTACCTAGATCCTCCAAGCTTCACACCCCAAGTATCCATCATACCCGATACCCCCTAGCGCTCCCCATCTGTATAGCAAAGACTTCGAAGAGTATAGGGCTACCGTCCATCTCGATGCTCCACCTAGGATCTCTAGACTTTAGGTCAAACCATTACCCATGCTGGTTTGTGGTGAGTGCAGGTTTATAGTGCGAAAGTGGCCCATGAACCGGTCCTTAAAGTATCATGAGTACGACTAGTAGAGCCACGGACCCTGTACTCACAACCCACCTTAGTCAAGTTTTAGTAACATTTAATTCATGAACCAGTTCACTAACCAACTAGTAATCATATAAGCCAACATTAACAAGTAAGTGGTATTAATAAGCATGATGAATGTGATACTAGTTTCTAAGTAGGGCTAAAAAATCCTAAGCATCCAGACAAATCATAATAAGGATTCATACTGGTCAAGTTTAGTAGTCCCTAGGTAAACAAGGAATAGGTACGTAGCGACAGGAGGCAATACAAGCAGGTTTATATCCCAATCCCGATGACATTCTAAAATAGAATACAATTTTGAATGAATAGTAGCTTTGAATATATGGGTTCAACATGATCAAATAGAAGACTTGAATAACTTGCCTTGCTAAACAGGGATGAAAATAGGCTCTTCATCGACGTACACAGGCTCTTCTGGCACTTTGGAGACTAAACAACAGTACAACAAAGCAATAATAAATTAAAACAGTATAGTAAACCAAGCATTCTATGTGTGAACATATTTTTAATGGGTAGAGCTCAATTTTAGAAAAATTCTGCAATTTGAATGGTTAAATTTGGAGTTCAGATGAATTAGATATTAATTTTTGTAGTTTAAACCCTATTCTGTAAATTCCAAAAATTAAAAAGGATTTATGAAGCAATAAAAAATTATTTTTCTAAAGAAAAATTGGGTTTATGGCATCAGCAGGGGCGAACGCACATGTGCTGGTAGGGCTACGTGGTAGCCACATGGCGACCAAGCCAGCAGGCACGGCAGACGTGGCGCTGACGCGACAGCCACGTCGGCGCCACACCGGTACGACGGTGGTGGCACGAGGACCGAGGGTCACCAGTGAACGGTGGCCCGGCAATTGGCGGTGAGGGCACTGGTGAGATCAGGAGAGCACGGGGGTCTCACCTAAACTGACGATGGTGAGCGGCGACGACGGGAGGTGACCGGCAATGAGGGAGAAGCGACAGGCGGCTCGGGTCAACGGTGGGATCAGGGCTCCAGTGGCCGACGGCGACGACGGAGGGGCGATTGGTGATCATCAGATGACAGTGATCACAATAGTAGCATCGGCGGCGACCGGTGGGTGAAGGAGCGCCAGCGATTGGTGGCTTGAGGCGATAGCAAACGGTGGAGGTAGGGCGCACAACGTGGGGTTGAGCAGCAACGCTAGTGTTCTGGCTAGGGCTTTAGGACGACGGCGGAGCACTCGTGGGACCTTTTTATAGCAGAGGCCAGGAAGATGGAGGGCTTCACGGTGCCAGCAATGGCGGGTGGCCGTTAGGGCTCGGGCGGATGGCACGGAGAGGGTTGCGGCAGTGGGCCGGGCCTGATTCCTTGGGGCAAAGGCCCACGGTGGTGTGGGGAGCATGAATCTAGGCTTGGATTTAGCCCACAGCAACGGTGGTGGCGGATTGCGCGGTGAGGACGTGGTGGCTGCGCGGTACGGGCGCGGGTGGGAGGAGGGAGATGGGTCCGATAGGTGGGACCCACCTATTGGCGGTAGAGCAGGGGCGGCGATAGCTGGTCCTGCGGGGGCGCACACGAGGGAATGGGCCAGCGGGAGTCAGCCCAAAACTAAAGATTTTTTTATTTTTAATTCTTTTTCTTTTAGAAAAGAACCTCCAAAATTCAGAAAAATAATTTTTTTAGCTCAGAAAAATTCTTAAAAAATTCTTGAAAATTTCTTTACATTTTTAGAGACGTTTGGAAAAATTTCTAGCAATATTTTATTTGCAAAAATTTCTCCCTCAAATTTTAATACCCAAAAATCCTTTCTTTTTCTTTAGGAAAAACTCCATTTTTTATTTCTTTTATTGATTTTTTTCCTTTTATTTTATTCACAACTTTTATTACTTTTATACTTTGAAAATTTTAGGCTGTGACAACCTAACACCATAATCCGGTATAAGGAGATATACTTGTACCAGGATCCATGTAATTAGGAAATAGGACCCGTGTTTGGTATGCAATCCCGGATATCTGGGAACCGACTTGGGATAGAGTCTTGAACTGTTAGGCTTGCTCCTTGACTATATTAGGGGGCGAGGCCCCCTTAGAGGCATCTTATCTTATTTTCATCGCTTAGGCTTATTGCTTTTGAACTCATTGCTTTATAATGCTTAGACACTTATTAATTCCACCAAAACACAGGACGTATGACTATTATCTTTTGGAGGGACTGAATCTGTATAAATCTTGGCTCTGTTTTTTTAGAGTCGACCATAGGACTAGAGAGTATCGTGTTTCGCTACCAATCTAATCATCGTCTTTCCACCTGTCGGGGATGTGACTCTCGGGTGTCTCACAATTAGGTTTATCAGACCGGACCAAGGGTAGGCCAAGACCAGCATTGATCGTCCGGTATGGCCCATAAACAGGGGTTTGATTCTGATAAGGAAAGTGAAGTTCTTATCGGGTAGTTAAGCTTCGGATATGATATCTAGATGTTTATTTACGCCAGAATCCTTGTAATTAGGGATTTAGTACCCATGTTTGGTAGGCAATTCAAGTCTTACTCGAGATAGAGTCCTAGATTGTTAGGCTCACCTCCTGAGTATATAAAGGAGGTGAGACTCCCTCAGACGACAAGCTTTTCAGCATATTTTTCTTGCTTTTGATGCCCCAAGCCTCCATAGCTTGATCGCGTCGTATTGTAAGATCTACCATAATAGTACACACCAAAACACTAGACGTAGGGCTATTATCCTCCAGTAGGCCTGAACCAATATAAACTTTGGCTCTTGTATTCTAGAGTCGACCATCAGGTTTAAAGGCGTTGCGCTTTCCTTACACATATCTAATCACCACCTCGGGTACCCCCTTAGATAGACTAATCGGTGATTCACCGATAGTTGGCACGCCAGGTAGGGGTCATGTCGCTTTCACCAGGATCTGATGGCACTTCTTTTGGATTTTCTCATCCCTGCAGGCGCCATCTTCGTATTCGGGAGTTTGATGTTCATCGGGGATCCGGAAGGACGGCTCGTCCTATCTTATCCCTCGATGAGGTGAATGGAGGACGGTCGGGTTGACTTCAGGATCTAACCAGCCCCGAACACTACATCATATTCTCCGGCAAAAAGGGGCGAACAGATTGGTGCCGATGGGCGGAGACCGGGTGCTTGACAGGTTTGAGGATAATCAGTGGCTCTCAGCTAATCTTGTTATGATGGTCAAGGGGGCGCTATCCACCACTAGCAGTGAGAGGCAGCGCCACGCTGAAGGCAATCAGGTTGAACAAGACAATGGGCTTGCACCGAAACCTTGTAGATATATTTACATTGGAGTTCGATGGAGATAAAGTCTTCAAAATTCTGACCGCTAACCTGGTGGCCATTGAGAGGGCTCTCAACTCCCTTCTCAAAACTCTATAGCTACGACGAGCCAAAGCGCTTGCTCAGGCGATAGCAACTCAGATCAACATCCTGGTTCCATCTCCAGCTCGACCGCTGACTCCTACCCTAGAAGACAAGGAGGACGATGGTCAGGACCGATACCAGCCGTCATACAGCCAAACCCACTTGTTGATAGCCCGCGTGGCGACCACTTACAACTGCCACCCACAAAAAGGCAGAACATGTTGCGCTCCGAGATCCACAGGCAGACCAACAATTAAGGTGACGTCAAAAACAGCCACAACAGTATTGGCAGCAGCGCCGATCATGACGATTCAGCTGAAGGTCGCAACCCCCGCAATTGCAGAAGAAGCAGAAGCTGAGATGACCACGATAGTTTCCCTGCATTTACTTGGTGCTTGAGGCAAGTCAGGTGGCCGAGGTCCTTCCAACCAATGGGAATCGAACCATATGATGGTATAACGGATCTCTCGCAGTGGCTATGACTCTGCTACACCACCATTCAGGCGGCAGGAAGGGATGAGGGGGTCATGGCTAACCATCTTCTAGTCATGCTCTCTTCGTCTGCCAATAATTGGCTCTCGAGCCTACCTAGGAACTCTATCAATTCTTGAGCTCAACTCCATTCAGCCTTCATCGACTACTATAAAGGAACATGGCAGAAGCCCGGGACCCGATACGATCTCCAACGATTACAACAAAAGGAGGATGAGAAGCTCCACAGTTTTATCTATAGGTTCTCAGAGAAAAGGACTACGGTCGTGGATATCGACGAGCAGGACATCATCAATTGCTTCATCGATGCCCTTTACCACTCTTCCAAGTTGCTAGGGGCCCTCTTGAGGAAGAAGCTAAAGACCATAGCCCGGATGATCTCTATTACAGAAAGCTGCGCCGACTACGAAGACGCTCAAAGGGAAAAGATAGAGCGGTCATGCCATGAGAGTCGATCTCGTCGCAACAAAGACGACCGACCTCGGTTCCCCTGACGAGAGGATGATTGACCGTGATCCTCTCAAGGCAAACAAGAGTGAAAAAGGAAGATAGAGAGAACTGTGGTGGCCGCCTACAGTTCATGATGTCAGGAGTACAAAGCCATGCTGGAAGAACTCGACAAACCTTGCCCGTTTCATCCAAAGGGCAAGCACACCATGCGCAAATGCTACTCGCTACAAGATATACTCACCAAAGAATCCTGTAATAATCCCCGCCAGGGCAAAAGACGCCGAGACGACGACGACGCCCCGAAGAAAGATAGTCGGTCTCGAGATGACAACGATTTCTAGGAGCCTCACAAGACTATGAATATTGTCTTCGGAGGCCCCACATCAGCCAAAACTAAACGGCAATAGAAGATTCTGGACCGTTGCATCAATGCCGTGGGATTAGAGGAAATTTAGAAGCTACAGTGGTCAGAAGTCCCGATCACCTCTCGAGATGACTAGTGGACAAATGTCCCAAAAACCAGGCGCTAGCCACTGGTTGTTGACCTAGTGATACTCAAAGTGTGCATGAGGTGGTTCTTGATCGATAGAGGGAGTGAATTGAACATTCTCTTCCGCCAGTCCCTCACCGATCTCGGCATCTCAGTCGACAGCCTCCAAAAGGAGGACAACTTCCCGTTCTATAGTATCATACCCGGGCAGAGCTCGGTACCGCTCGGTTCAATAACTCTACCGGTCATGTTCGATTCTCGAGACAACTATCAGACCGAGCACATCACCTTCTAGGTGGCAGAATATGACATTCCATTCCACGCCGTCCTCGGAAGGCCATCCATAGCCAAGTTTATGGCCATTGGGCACCACCTGTACTTGGTGCTCAAGATGTTGGGTCTTAGTGGAGTTATCACTATTTAGGGAAACATCGGCACCTCCCACACATGTGAGAAGGACAGTCTCGTCCTAGCAGAGGCTATTAACCTATAGGCTCGAATGGACGAAACTCCACCTAGCAGTGGCTAAACCCTCAGGCAAATCTATGCGCATCCTCCCGAGGCCTCGAAAATTCCAGTCAAGCACCAACCACCAAGAAGATCGCCCTCTCCGATGCAGATCCGACAAATACCACGACTATCAGGGCAGGGCTCGACCCTAAATAGGAAATCGTGCTCGTCAGCTTCCTGCGCTCCAACATGGACATCTTTGCTTGGAAGCCCTCAGACATGCCTAGGGTTCCTCTGGAGCTGATCAAGCACGAACTCCACATATATCCGACTGCAAAGCTGATAAAGCAGAAGCTACGGAGGTTCGCCCAAGATAGGAAATAAGCGATCAAAGTTAAAATCACTCGCCTCCTAACGGTAGGATTCATCCACGAAGTTTACCCTCCTGAATGGCTCGCTAATCTAGTCCTGGTAAGAAAGAAGAAGGGACAATGGTGGATGTATGTCGACTATGCCGACCTAAACAAACACTGCCCGATGGATCTTTTTAGGCTGCCTCGGATAGACTAAGTAGTCGATTGAACAGTGGGATGCTCCCTCCTATGCTTTCTCGACTGCTACTTCGGCTACCACCAGATCAACCTTAAAGAAGAAGACCAGGAGAAAACATCCTTCATCACACCTTTTGGAGCATACTGTTACACAACCAAGCCCTTTGGCCTCAAGAATGCAGGGGCAACTTATCAGCGGGCCATCCAGTGATGCCTTTTGGAGTAGATAGGCTGTAACGTCGAGGCATACGTCGACGACGTGGTCATAAAATCTAGAAAAGGAGACAACCTCATCGGTGACATCGCCGAGACATTTGCTAACCTGCGAAAATTTCGATGGAAGCTTAACCCCGAGAAGTGTGTCTTCGGGGTACCATCCGGGCAACTACTCGGGTTCATCGTCAGCAACCAGGGCATTGAGACCAACCCTGACAAAATAACGGCGATAATGAGGATGGACAAACCCAACAACGCCAAAAAAGTCCAAAAAATCACCGGTTGCATGACAGCCCTTAGGAGATTTATCTCCCGTCTAGGGGAAAGAGGAGCTCCCTTCTTCAAGTTATTAAAGAAAGAGGACAATTTTCAATGGACAATTGAGGCTGATGAGGTGTTTTCCGCGTTGAAGAAATTCTTGACCACGCCACTAATCCTTACAGCTCCAAATCTAGAAGAGGTCCTCCTCTTCTACATCGCCGCCATGACCAATGTCGTTAGCACGGCCATAGTAGTTGAGCAATCCGAAGAAAGGCATGTCTTCCTAGTCCAAAGGCTGATATATTTTATATCAGAAGTCCTCGGCCTATCAAAAGCAAGGTATCCTTAAGTACAAAGGCTCCTTTACATCATCCTGCTCACTGCTCGGAAGTTGAAGCATTACTTCTAAGCCCATAAGATCATGGTCATGATAGAATACCCACTGGGTGACATACTCCATAATCGAGATGCAACAGTATGAATCATCAAATGGGCCATCGAGATGGGAGAATATACGATGGAGTTCTGCTCCCGTACCGCTATAAAATCACAAGCCCTAGCTGACTTCATCGCCGAGTGGACCAAAATACAGCTACCCTTGAGACGAGAAGTAAAAGAATACTAGACAATGTACTTCGATAGCACCCTAAGCATAGACAACGTCGGTGTAGGAATTCTCCTTATCTCTCCAAAAGGAGAAGAGCTGCGCTATGTGCTACAGCTACTGTTTAAAGCCTCAAACAATGTGGCAGAACATGAAGCCTTGCTACACGGCCTCCAGATATCTGCATCCCTCAGGGTCAAGGGGCTTATGGTCTATGGAGACTCCAAGCTGGCTATTTGCTAGGTCAACAATGACTGGTCTTATACCAGTGACAAGATGGATGCCTACTGCGCTGATGGATAGAAGCTCGAAGATAAGTTCCTAGGCCTAGAATTCCATCATATTCCCTGTGACAATAATTTGGTAGCTGACGCCCTCGCTCGCCTTGGTTCCTCTCGGGCGATGGTCCCTAAAGGTGTATTTATCCAAGAGCTCATCAAACCATTAATCAAGGACGACGCAAACCAAATCACTAGCTCATTGGCAATCGTCGCCATGCTCAATGACGGTAATGATTGGCGGTAGCCTTTCATTGGCCACATCATGAAAGGCATAGTCCCAGAAGATAGGACCCTAGCCGAATGGCTAACAAGATGAAGCAAGTAATATGTGGTCATCGAGGATAAACTATACAAGCACGTGGCTTCAACAAGGGTACTTCAAAAGTGCATCTCACCGAGCAAGGGCCTCCAAATCCTTAATGAAGTTCATGTAGGGGCATGCGGTAATCATGCTAGGGCAAGGACCTTGGTTGGTAAGGCCTTCCAATTAGGCTTCTATTGGCTAACAGCCAACAGCGACGCTAAAGAATTAGTTAAAAAGTGCACAGGTTGCCAATTCTTCGCCAAACAAAGTCATCTCCTAGCTCAAGCCCTTCAAACAATCCCGCCAACTTGGCCCTTCGCTTGCTGGGGGCTTGATATGGTAGGACCTTTTTAAATGGCTCCTCAAGGCATTGTTTGACTCCTGGTAGCTATCGATAAGTTTACCAAGTGGATAGAAGTCATGCCCCTAAAGAACTGCATGGCCAAGAAAGCAGCACAATTCATCAACGGAATCACTTACCGGTTTGGCATCCCAAACCAAATAATAACCAATCTCGGGACTCAGTTCACAACAAATGATTTCTAGGATTTTTGCGAGGAACAACTGATCGAGGTTAATTATGCATCGGTCGCCCATCCTCGGGCCAATGCATAGTGCGAGCGCGCTAACGGGATGATCCTACAAGATTTAAAGGCCTGAATTTTCGATCCTTTGCAGAAATACGCCAGGAAGTGGCTCCAAGAACTACCCGCAGTACTCTGGGGGCTCCGCACGTAGCCAAACAGAGGCACAGGGCAGACACCCTTCTTCCTGGTCTACGGCTCTGAAGCAATCCTACCAAGTGATATGCTACACAACTTCCCCCAAGTTCAATATTATGATGAAGGAACCGCAGAACAGACAAGGGCTAAAGACATCGACTCCATCGAAGAAGCTCGGATAGCGGCCACAGTTCAGTCAGATCGGTACCAACAAACCCTTCGGTGATACCATGGCCACAACGTGCAAAACAGAAGCTTCAAAGTAGGTGACTTGGTTCTTCGATGAGTACAATAAACCGTCAGGATACACAAACTCTCTGCCTCCTGGGAAGGGCCCTTTATTATCTCTGAAGTAACAAGACTAGGGGCATACAGACTAACACGAGAAGACGAGCAAACATTACCGAATTACTGGAATATCGAGTACCTTCGTCTGTTTTATGCTTAACAATATTTTGTTAATAATTTTCTTCGATGATACATGCCAGGCACTCATCGACCCCGGGACACCGTTTTCTTCATCGACACCGCCGACTACTTCCCCCCGGATATGCATCTAGGTCGAGAAGGGGTTAGCCCTCGGGCTATACACCCACAGCCGACTACTTCCTCCCCAGGCATGCAACTGGGCTAGGAAGGGGTCAGCCCTTGGGTTATACACCCACAGTCAAGCATTACTCTTGCCGACCTATGCCGATTACATCCCCCTCCATGTTGGGCGCCAGATGGCCACCGTGCATGCAACTGGTTTAGGGAGAGGGTCGACTCCTTAGTCGTGCACCTGCAATCACGCACCTTGAAGAACTCGTCGACCCATGCCGGTTATATCCCCCTCCGTGTTGGGCACCCAATGGCCGCCATGCATGCAATCGGACCCAGAAGAGGGTCGACTCTTTAGTTGTACACCCGCAATCGCGTATCTTTGAAAAACTCGCCGACCATTGCAGACTACATCCCCCTCCGAGTTGGGTGGCATATGGCCGCCATGCACACAACCGGACCTGGGAGAGGGTCGGCTACTTAGCAGTACACCCGCAGTCTCGCATCTTCATTGACTCCACCGATAAAGCACCGTGTGGGTGGTAAACAAGCACACAATGAATGGTACACGATGAATAAAATAAATTCGAAGCCTCTACCTTGGTATCCGGACATCAAGACAGGCGGTACAAGAGCTCTAGATGATAGCATGTTAGTGGATAGATCTATGCCGCCAAAAGGTCTCGGGAAGGATACGACATCCTGCTGCGATGACTAAGCCAAGAGTCATGTACTACACGAATAAAGATAAAACAAATTCGCATGAGGATCAACATACCAGACGAACCTGACGGTTTGAGATCAGAGCAGCTAGTTCCACGGTCAAGTCAGCACATCACAGATCCATGAAGCAGTAAGCAACATCGACAATCTCTCCCTTGCAGGTGTGAAGACACAGAAATCTCAGAGCAGAAGAGAAGGAACCAGGAGGACCCGTTGCAAGACTTGGAAGGGGGGACGCTGGCTTAAATAGAGACGCTGCCCCAACCGCCCATGGCCGTAGCGAACGCCGCTTCGATTGCCACGTGCTTTATGGCAGAGAAGGCGAAGCGGCTCTCACTGCATTATCTCCACCAGTGCCCTGCATGCTGCGCATGGCTCTATCAGAGGCAGGATGTCTTTTCAGCCTTTTCATCTGCTACGCGTTAACCACGGACAGGAGAAGGAATTATGAAACAACCTTTTTTGGCACAACAGATGAAGTCCACGATGGTTGATACCCTTTGCACCGGTGGATCCCACACTTGGGGGCTCACGCACGCTCGAAGACCTTCATGCTCGGGAGCTCACGCTAGAGGACCCACGTGCTTGGGGGCTCGCCTGACCCGAAGTACGAGTTCTCAAGGACTAAAAGTCCTCGAGAGCTTACAAGCTCAATAGGCCTCGACCCCTTGGGCGTCTGGATGGATGAGAGGCCCGAACAACAGGACATTAATTTACTCAAAGACTGAAGACCAATTTCCTTCCGGTTCATCACAAGTTCAAGACTCCAAGCATGACCTTTTTCTAGCGAGGTCTCAACGACAACAGAAGACATGATTATGAGCAAAAGATTATTATTTGCTAGATATTCTTAGACCCTCAAGCAAAATGTTTATTTAACTCGAGGCTCGGGGGCTACACCTTGTGGGTGCACCTATACGGTGTGCCTCACACAAAAGAAGATCAAAGTTTGACAAAGATGTTACAGTTCTAGATTAAAGGAGAGCTCCTTCCAGCTTGTTTTGCCAAAGATTTCTTCAACCAAGCCAAGAAGAGCTCGAGGGTTGCTATCGGGGATGTGACCCCTGGGTGCTTTACAATTGGGCTTATCAGACCAGACCAAGGGTAGGCCAAGACCAGCATTGACCGTCCGTTATGGCCCATAAATAGGAGTATTATTCTGATAAGAAAAGTAGAGTCCGTATCGAGTAGTTAAGATCCAGATATGATATCTAGAGGTTTATTTTTGCTAGAATCCTTATAATTAGGGATTTAGTATCTGAGTTTGGTAGGCAATCAAAGTCCTACTCGGGATAGAGTCCTGGGTTGTTAGACTCACCTCCTGAGTATATAAAGGAGGCATGACCCCCTTAGAGGACAACCTTTTTAGCACATTTTTCTTACTTTTGACGCCCCAAGCCTCTATAGCTTGATCGCGTCATATTATAAGATCCACCATCATAGTACACACTAAAACACTAGACATAGGGCTATTATCCTCTGGGAGGCTTGAACCAGTATAAACCTTGGCTCTTGTATTCTAGAGTCGACCATCGAGTTTGAAGGCATTGTGCTTCCCTTACACACATTTAATCACCACCTCGGATACCCTCTTGGGTGGACTGATCGGTGATTCACTGACACCACTAATCCTGGGACCTTGTTCATCCTCAGGGATGTCACATACATCACCAATTTGACCGGGTGGATTGTCCCCTTCGACTTGGCTTCGACTATGTCAATGACGAGATCTCCACTTCAAGCTCTGGACCCCTTCACCACTTGAAAAGCGGATCAGGTCGTGGAACACCTCGCTGACCACGTAATGGAGATGGTGACTGATCAGATTGCTGGGCACATGGTCGAGCATGTCCTCTGACACATCACTGGGCATCCATGGGGAAGCAGAGGAGCACGCATTGCCCAAGCTCTCCCCTTCTCCCATTTCAGGAGCAATTCCTCGAGCATGCCAGAGGATGCCTAGTCAGGCGATTGACTCAACCACATGTCAAGGTGATCAACAAAAGTCCCACGACGCTTGAGGCGAGCTCCAATAGGTACATAGGATCCATGGGACATCGAGGTAGAGGCGCCCGAGGCAGACAGTCGACCTAGCCTCGAGCAGAGGCTACTCGATCATCTTTGGAAGTTACTATGTCTCTTGGACCCCGTCTCCAATATCACCTCCATCCATCAAACTCTCACTGGAATGCCACAGACCCCGGAGCTGCGAAAGGCGAGTGTGATTCTTTAAGTGTTCGCCCAGCATCTAAAGTAGACGGGAGAAGCAGGCCAAGGCACATCCACTTGGCCCACTCGACGCCAATGCCAGAGGGCTCAGAAGCAGGTTTGGCGGGAAAGAACCAATCAAACTAAGGGCTTCCACGACGCAAGGGAGATCATCGATTGGGTCCATGAGGGCAGAAGCCCTGACGCTTAGACTCAGATGTAGGAGAGGTCCCCAACCAATCGGGGCAAGCACTCGGCGAGAATACTAGACTGCAACGACTACCTTTTTTTTATTAGCTATGTACGATTGTACCTTAGTCCTTGAGTAAATAAAGCTGAGCGTCACTTATTAATACAACTTTCTTCTAGCTGACCAGCAAGGCCTGGACCCTCAGGACTCGATGCAAAGTGTCATACACCAAGCCTACCGATCGTGCCCTTATGATCAGCTCTAGGTGTGGCGCTATCGACCATGTGGGTGAAAAAGAGCTAGTGTTAGCGCCCGTCTCGGTACACAACCGACCACTAAGATCCTCAGGGGCTTGAGTCCTTAGCTTTAAAATTTTGCCTACTGTTCGAGAAGTCTCGAGCACTCGTGATGCCTAACGCCCAGTACGCGTGTACGTGGTACTAGATCCCTACACCGAGAACTATACGACTATACCGTGGGCTCGGCACCCGACCACAGTGTGGTGAAAGACTTAACTAAAAACCATCATTTGAAGTGTCCCGAGTGCTCGTGATGCTTGACACCCGATATGCGTGCACATGGCATTAGATCCATGAGCTTGACACCCAAGGACTCTAAGACACAGACAACTTCGGTGCCAAAAATGACCAAGTTTAACAAAAGAAGACTTCTTTCATTCCCAAGCTAAAACATGTTTTGTACAAAAAGACTTAATCATATTTACTAATCATCTACTCCTATTTTTATAGCTACTAATCCTTGGGGGCTGGAGGCTGCGGGTATACTTCATCAATCGGGAAAAGTTGCAGATCCGCGGCTAGGATAGTGGCAGGTCCCTCCAGTCCTTGATGAAGCGCGAGGACGTCTGTCGTCGTCATCCCTTTGGGGTACCCTCCCTTGACCAAATCTAGGTCCATGTTGGGGTAATGCGTTCGAGCGTTCGCAAGGGCATGCTCAACCCCGCTCCGAGCCACTTCTGCCACATAGGCCCATAGCTGGACCTCTAGGCCTTTGAGCCTCACCGAGTACTCCACATCAGAAGTACTCAGTCCCACCAGGTCATCCACCAACATCTATGGATCTTGTCAACCACAGTGCGGGCTCAGCCGGCCTCCCCCTGTAACGTCACCATCCGGTCCTTGAGCTCCTTAAAACGAGCCTCAGCCTAGGTGCATAATCCTTCAAAGTCAAGAAGAAAACCAATGCCAAGACAAGAATAGAAAAGACGTGAAGACGATCAGCAAAGTTTAAGGAAGATGTTGGAACTTACCACCATACTCAACAGCAACCCTCTGCATGGCCTCCTTGGTAGCCTCAAAGGTGTCCCACAACACCTTCTCGGTGGTTTAGGTGGCCTGCTCCAACCCCCTCACCACCTCCGTGGTAGCCTGACGTGCAAGCGCACAAGAAGATGCACGCGAACACTATCTGTGGCCTGATCTTCACGATGGATGATGATACTTGGCATAAGTGTCGCCATGTGACTTGACGAAGAGGCAATGCACCACGAGATGTTGAACATGTGACAAACTACCGAGACAATCGCCCTTCCATGTAACGATGAAACCAGCCCACGTAATCATGCCGTATAGACGTGAAGGCACGAACGGGATGAACCGCAGTTCGGCGTTCTACAACTCCCTCAGGAATCGAAAGAACAAAGGCAGCAAATCTCTCAAGACTTACTAGAACTCAGATTATCACAAGTGTATTTGTTCTGAAAGCAGAATACAAAAACCAGAAGTCAAAAAGTGTTTCTTGCTTCCTAGACATTGTTATTTATAGGGATGGTTCAGGGCTGTTCAGAAAATTCCGAAAATATAAAATAAATGCATGCAAGTAACTCTGTTGTTCATGCATATAATTGTGGCAGTTTTGCATGTAAGTAACTGTAGCAGTTTTGCATGCAAATAATTGTAGCTGTTTATTGCCCTTATTAGGTCCAAGTTACTGTTGGCATGCACTGTAGCTGTCTTGTCCTTTTTAACTCTAAGTAACTGCAAGTAGTAATTTGGTCAAGCAACTGATGGCTGTTTATTCTCCTTATTATAGCTCCAAGTAACTGCTGGCGTGCACTGTAGCTGTTGACTTCTGAACCATTGCCTTCTCATGCTAGATATCTTCATGCAAACCATCATTTTTGAGAATTATAAAACAACAAGATGATAGCACAATATTTTCTAAAATATCAGGATTAAATAAATAAAGGTTAGAAATCACCTGGGATTGCATTTCCTTCTCAAGTTGCTTACTCCTGCTTCTAGTAATAGGACCCACAATGCTACTAGCATTCTTATCAGATAATGCATCTGCACAAGGCATGTCTTCATTAGCCTACCCCTCTTGAAAAGGAGTCATCCTCGACTCAAGTTCCCTAAAGAAGGAGATAAGTCTTTAACATTGAACGTCGCACTGGCATCATTGTAGTCGGATGGTAATCCAAGCTTATAAGCATTATCATTGATCTTCTCAAGCACTTTAAATGGATCATCTCCTCTGGGTGATAACTTATTTTTGCGCTTTTGAGGAAAACGCTCCTTTCCTAAATGTAGCCACACGATCTCCTAGTTTGAATGTGACCTTTTTTCTGTCCTTGTTTGCTTGTTTTGCATACTGAATAGTCTTCTTCTCGATATTTTTCCTTGCATCTTCATGTAATTTTTTGATGAAATATGATCGTTTTGCAGCATCCAAATTCACTCTATGCTGCATAGGTAAAGGCAAAAGATCCATAGGAGTGTGTGGTTTAAAGCCATAAACAATTTCAAAAGGACAAAAATTAGTCGTTGAGTGTACCGCCCTGTTACAAGCAAATTCAACATGTAGAAAACAATCCTCCCACGTCTTTAAATTCTTCTTCAAAACCACTCGTAGCAATGTTGATAATATTCAATTGACAACCTCAGTCTAACCATCTGTTTGTGGGTGGCATGTTGTCAAAAATAGTAACTTAGTGCCCAACTTGCACCACAGCGTCTTCAAAAAATAGCTCAAAAATTTTGTGTCACAATCAGAGACGATTGTTTTGGGTACACCGTGTAATCGAATGACCTCCCTAAAAAACAAATCAGTGACATATGAAGCATCATCGGTCTTATGACATGGAATAAAATGAGCCATCTTTGAAAATCTATCAACTATAATAAATATAGAATCTCTCATCCTCCTAGTACGAGGTAATCTAAGAACAAAGTCCATAGAAACATCTTCCCATGGTATACTAGGAATAGTTAATGGAGTATATAGACCATGAGGATTGAGGTGAGACTTAGCTTTTAAGCATGTTGTGCATTTTTCGATGTAGTGTTGGACATCACGCCTAATGTGCGGCCAAAAGAAATGGTAAGAGAGCATCTGTAAGGTTTTCTTAACTCCAAAATGGCCGGCTAAACCACCAGCATGGATCTCCTGCAAAAGAACAATACCCACAGAACAAGCTAGAATGCACAACTTGTTAGCACGAAATAAAAATCCATCATGTATATAAAACTTATTTGAACCTTTCCCTTCCACACATTTAGAAAAAATATCCTTAAAATTATAATCATCAGCATAAAGTGTTTTTACAGATTCAACACTAAGCACTTTATTTTCTAGTTGTGTAATCAAAGCACATCTCCATGACAAAGCATCAGCAACAATATTGTTCTTACCTTTCTTATGTTTGATGACATAGGGAAATGTTTCAATGAATTCAATCCATTTAGCATGCCGATGATTTAACTTACCTTGACTCTTTAGATATTTCAACGGTTCGTGATTAGAGTGTATAACAAATTCTTTTGGCCAAAGGTAATGCAGCCAATTTTGTAAAACACGAACTAAAGCATAAAGTTCAATGTCATTAACAGAGTAATTTAGATGTGGACCATTGAGCTTTTCTGAGAAATATGCAATTGGTATGTCTTCCTAAATTAAAACACCTCCAATCCCAACACCACTAGCGTCACACTCAATTTCAAAAGGCTTACCAAAATCTAGTAGTTGTAGCAGTGGAGCTTCACAAAGTCTTCTTTTCAATTCTTGGAAAGCTTGTTCTTGTTTATCTCCCCACTTGAATAGAACATATTTCTTTGTTAAATTGTTCAAAGGTGCAGCAATTGTACTAAAATCTCTTACAAATCTGCGGTAAAAACTAGCTAGCCCATGAAAGCTTCAAACTTGGCTCACATTTGCAGGTATAGGCCAATCTTTTATCACCTTGATCTTTGCTTCATCAACTTGTATTCCCTGGGCTGTGACAACAAAAACAAAGAAAACAACACGGTTTGTGCAAAAGGTGCACTTTGCAATATTACCGTATAACTTTTCAGCTCTCAAAACAGCAAGTACTTGATGAATATGATCCATATATGATGCAAAAGATTTACTATAAATCAGGAAGTCATCAAAATAAACAATCACAAACTTTCCAATAAAGGATCTCAAGATATGATTCATTAGACGCATAAATGTTGAAGGTACATTAGTCAAACCAAATGGCATAACTAACCACTCATACAACCCAAATTTAGTCTTAAAGGCAGTTTTCCATTCATCACCAGATTTCATACGTATTTGATGGTAACCACTACGTAAGTCAATTTTAGAGAAAATGGTAGAACCACATAACTCATCTAGCATATCATCAATCCTCGGAATAGGGTGACGATATCTAATAGTGATAGCATTGATAGCACGACAATCGACGCACATTCTCCAAGATCCATCTTTCTTTGGTACTAAAAGCACAGGAACAGTACAAGGAGAAAGAGATTCTCTCACGTACCCTTTATCCAAAAGTTCTTTTACCTGCTTTTCTATTTCTTTTGTCTCTTCAGAATTTGTACGATATGGTGGTCAATTTGGAAGAGTCGCACCAGGAACCGAATTAATTTGGTGCTCAGTTCCATGAATAAGAGGAAGACCAGCTGGCACCTCGTCTGGAAAAACATCCTCAAAATCCTATAATAAATAAAGAATAGCACTAGGCAAAGTAGATGTTAGGTCATTAGTATCGGCAGGTTCCTTGCACAAGAGTACAAAGAAAGGGGTGGTGGCATTTCGCACATCTCTCAAATCGCTCTTCCTCACTAATAAACACTAATTTTTATGTGGAACTCTCATGGTATTTTCAACAGGCTTTGTGTTGTAGGAAGGCTTAGGATCCCCTCTCTCATTATTTTTATGGTTCTCACTCAATTTTCTTTTCTCCCTCTCCTCTCTCTTTAATCGAGCAACATCAGGAGCATGGATCTCCTTAGGAGATAATGGAACCAGAATCACCTTTTGGGCTTTATGCATCTCCTTAGGAGATAATGGAACCAGAATCACCTTTTGGGCTTTATGCACAAATGTATGCTTGTTAGAGAGACCAAAATGAATGGAATCCATGTCAAATTGCCATGGACGCCCCAATAGTATATGGCATGCTTGCATAAGAACAATGTCACAATCAACCTCATCATGATAATTGCCAATGAAGAATGACAACCTCACCATTGAGGACACTTTCACGGTTCCTGAATTATTGAGCCATTGCATATGATATAGATATGGATGACGCCTTGTTTTTAACCCAAGCTTCTCAACAAGCAGTGCACTAACAATATTATTGCAACTGTCGCCATCAATGATAAATCAACACACCTTCCCTTTCACTTTGCATCGTGATTGAAACAAGTTATGCCATTGTCCATTCTTAGCTGCAACCAACTGAGTAGAAAGAACATGATGAACCACCAAGGTATGATGTGGTGCAGATAATTCAACAAAGGATTGTATGGCAGATGTAGCAGACGAGACACAAAAAAGTAGCAACTCATTGCCTACTTTAGGAATACAAATAATATCTTCTTCTATCATATTAGTGCTCACCACATTAAAAGCAGGAACATCATCTTCCAAATTACTCAAATCAATAAGAAGATCATCAAAATCAGCATAAGTAATATCTTTAGTAGCATGAGGAGTGCAAATGGATGGATCACACACCTCACCAGCAAACTGAAATGATGGGCGTGCCAAACAATTCAAGCTCAGCTCACATTCACCGTCTTCAGCCTCATACTCACAAGTTTCAATATTTTCATTTTCTAAATTTATGTCATCAAGCATGTCCTCTTTTTTCACTTTGTGAATCATAAGAGCCATGTCACGCCCAGAAATTCTAACCATTTCCTTGTGATTTATTATGTGGAAAGTATCCTCATCTAGGAATTAGCCGAGGCACACAATAGATAATTTATTGGACATCGAAAGCATAATTGTTTATGATGGAAATAATAAAGTACTTATTACAGAGGTGGCATTGGAACCTCAAAACATTAATAACAATCATAAATAACTTTATTGATGCAGCGGCGACTCCACTCCACAGACAGACTTGACTGGGTCTAGCTCAAAAGGCGTCACCTTCATCTTTGCTGACGAACTCATCTTCTGGTCGTGATGGAATGCAAGGGTGAGTATTTTGAATACTCAGCAAGCCATCCAAGCGGAACAGTTATAATGCACAGGAGATACGAAGGATGGCATAATAGGGTTCATTTGCATCAAAAAAGCATTAAAGAGACAGAATTTAAAGAGTAGTTCTAATTAAGTTAGAACCTTAAAAGCAGTATTAATCCATTCAATGAATAACTCTTACCCTGGATCATCAGGCCTAAAAACCGACCAAACCACTCTAACCAGAGCTAACCAGATTGAACAGAAAGTAAATCAAGTTAATTAAGTAACAATGGGACTAATCATGAGTGACATTGCATTACCGCCCTTAACCGTGGGCACAGCTATTCGAATAGTTTTACTCTGATCAGAGGTGCACAACTTTACCCATAAAACACAGCCCTTACAACATGTCATCATGTGCCTCAATACCACCATGGTATCTTGGAAAAGAGCTGTGATATGACCATCCACCTAGATCCTCCAAGCTTCACACGCCTTGTTACCATCTACCCGATACCCTCTGGCGCTCCCCTCTCCCCATTCGAATAGCAAAGACTTACACCAGTGTAGGGCTATCGGCCATCTCGATGTTTCACCTAGGATCTCTAGGCTTCTAGTCAAACTATTACCCACGCTGGTTTGTGGTGAGTGCAAGTTTATATTGCAAAAGCAGCCCATGAACTGGTCCTTAAAGTGTCATGAGTACGACTAGCAGAACCACGGACCATGTACTCACAACTCACCTTAATAAATTTTTATGACATTTAATTCATGAACCAGTTCAATATTCAACTAGTAATCATAAGCCAACATTAACATGTAAGTGGTATTAAATAGCATAATGAATGTGATACTAGTTTCTAAGTAGGGCTAAGTAATCCTAAGCATCTAGACAAATCATAGTTAAGAATCATACTGGTTAAGTTAAATAATCCCTAGATAGATAAGGAATGGGTAAATAACAACAAGGGGCAATACAAGCAAGGTTATATCCCAATCCCAATGATATTCTAAAATAAAATGCAACTTTGAAAGAATAATAGCTTTGAATACATGGGTTCAACATGATCAGATGAATGACTTGAACAACTTACCTTAGTGAATAGGGATAAAAATGGGTGATTCCATGACATAAACAGGCTCTTCCGCCACTTTAGAGACTAAATAATAGTACAAGCAAACAATGATAAATTAAAACAGTACAGTAACACATACATTCTGTGTGTGAACATATTTTTAATGGGTAGAGCTCAATTTTAAAAAAAATCTGCAATTTAAATGGTTAAATTTGGAGTTCGGATGAATTAGATATCAATTTTTGAAGTTTAAACCCTATTTTGTTAATTTCAGGAAATAAAAAGGATTTATTACGCAATACCGAATTATTTTTCTAAAAAAACCTGGAAATATTGCATCAGCAGGGGCGATCACGCTTGCGTAGGTGGGGCCACATGGCGGCCATGCTAGAAGGGGCAGCGGACATGGCGACAGCGGTAGCACGGGGACGAAGGGTCGCCAGCGAACGACGGCCCGACGACCGACGGTGAGGGCACCGGCGAGATCAGGAGAGCGCGGGGATCTCACTTGAACCAACGGTGGCGACGGGAGGCGACCGACGGCGAGAGAGAGGCTACAGGCAGCTCGGGTTGTCGGTGGGGGAGGGGTTCTAGCGGCCGGCAGTGACGGCGGAGGGGTGGACGGGAAACGGCGGATGACGGTGATCACGATGATGGCATCGACGGTGATCACGATCAGCGGGCGACGGAGCACCGGCGAGTAGTGGCTAGAGGCGACAGCGATGGCGTAGCAACGGCGCATGGGGCGGGGGCCATCGGCAGCGGTAGGGCGACAACGAGGGGGTTGAAATGGAAGTAGGGAGCACCGAGTGCTTTTTATAGGGGCGGCGAGTGGAGTCCAACATGGATACAGCGGCGCGGTGAAGGCGGGCGGTGGTTATGGCTGGGCGGCGCAGTGGGGTGGCTGTGGGCATGGGCCGAGCTCGAATCCATGGGGGGAAAGGCCGAAGTGATGCGAGGAGCATGAATCCAGGCGGCGCTAGGGCGTGGGAAGGCGGCGGGAGGTTGGGGATGGACCCAACAGGTGGGGCCCACCTATCGGAGGCTGAGCGAGGGTGTGGGGCAAACTGGGCCTGCGGGGTGCGCTGGGCCGGTGGGGGCACGGCTGTGGGCTGGCGGGGGCACGCAGGAGAATGGGCTAGCCGAAGGCCGGCCCAAGAGGGAGGGTTAGGATTTAAAAATAAAATTTTTATTTTTAATTCCTTTTCTTTTAAAAAGGGCTCCAAAAGTTCAGAAAAATATATTTTTGACTCTGAAAAATTCTTTACATTTTTAGAGACTTCTACATAAATTTTCAGCAATATTTTATTTGCAAAAAATTTTTCTCAAATTTTAATACTCAAAAATCCTTTCTTTTCTTTAAGAAAAATTCTATTTTTATTTTCTTATACTCAATATTCTTTTTTCTTTTATTTTATTTCACAGCTTTTATATTTTGAAAATTTCAGGCCGTGACAAACCTACCCCCTTAAACAGAATCTCGACCTCAAGATTCGGAGGCGCTTGGAAAAAGATGCGGGTGGTTGGCTCTCAATTCATCTTCACGCTCCCAAGTAGCTTCCTCTTTCGAATGATTGTTCCACTGAACCTTGCAAAACTTCACAACCTTGCTCTGGGTTCTTCTCTCACTGACTTCTAGAATACGAGCAGGCTTTTCCACATACGTCAAATCTTCCTGAAGTTCTATTTGCTCGACATCTGCCACTGGGACACATGGAACACATTGTTGATGTTCGCCATGGATGGGGATAACTCCAACTCATAGGCGATTTCTCCTCTTCAACTCGTTATCTGGTATGGTCCCACAAAACATGGTACCAACTTTCCCTTGGTTTGGAAACTATGAACTTCACGAAAAGGGGTAACTCTGAGGTATACAAAATCTTCTTCAAAATTGAGATCTCGATGACTGTTATCGGCATAACTCTTTTGCCTGGATTGAGCAACCTTCAAACAGTCCTGAATAATCTTTACTTTGCTTCCAGCTTCCTTCATGATATCGGTGCAGAAGACTTGATTCTCACCTACTTGATCCCAAAACAACGATGTTCTACACTTTCTCCCATACAAAGCTTCAAACGGAGACATCTAAAGACTAGCTTGATAACTGTTATTATAAGAGAACTCAGCGTAGGGCAAGTTCTTTTCCCACTATCCTCTAAAATCTAGAGCACAGGCTCTCAACATATCCTCTAGAATCTGATTCACTCTTTCTGTCTACCAATCGGTCTGGGGTGATAAGCTGTACTGAAATTTAGACGGGTACCCAATTCTTCTTGCAGCTTCTACCAAAACTTAGAAGTAAGCTGACTTCCTCTATCTGACACTATTCTTTTAGGAACTCCGTGCAAATAGACAATCCTAGCCATGTAAAGCTCTGCCAACTGATTACTATGATAGATTGTCCTGATCGGTATGAAGTGAGCCACTTTGGTTAATCGATCAACAATAACCTAAATAGAATCATACCCTGAGGTTGTTCTTGGCAATCTGGTTATAAAATCCATTCTGACTTCATCCCACTTTTATTAAGGCACTCGCAAAGGCTAGAGTAACCCTGCAGGTCTCTGATGTTCTGCTTTGACTCTGCCATACATCACATAAGACTACATACTCTACTATCTCACGACGTATACTAGACCACCAAAACTTCTCTCGAAGGTCTTGATACATCTTAGTACTTTTGGGGTGAATAGAGTACTGGGTCTCATGGGCTTCACGAAGTATGAGATCGTTCAACTCCTTTTTATCAGGTACGCAGATACGACTTCCATGCCATAAAGTACCTTGCTCATCCTCAACAAACTCATAAGCTTTTCCTTCTTTCATGCTTTCCTTAACCTCAAGGATATATGGATCATTCACTTGAGCTTCCTGAATTTGAGTTAACAGCGATGGCTGAGCTTCTAATGCTGCTAAAAATCCACTCAACGACACTCAAACTCAACTTTTCAAACTCTTGTAGCAATTTCAAAGATACTTCATCAACTGAAATAGCATTCCCATAGGTCTTACGACTAAGAGCATCTGCTATCACATTAGCTTTACCAGGATGATACTAGATACTGATATCATAATCCTTGACTTACTCGAGCCATCTTCAAGCTCTTATGGTCCATAAAGACTTCTGTATGGTTCCTAATGAGATAATGATGCCAAATCTTCAAAGCATGGACCACTAAGGCCATCTCTAAATCATGTGTCGGATAATTCAACTCATGAGGTCTTAATTGCCAAGAAGCATAGACAACTATCTTATCTTCTTGCATCAACACACATCCTAAACTTGGGTGAGATGCATCACAATATACTTGGAACTCTCCTTTGGGATCTAGCAGAATGAGCACTAGGGCTGACACTAATCTCTTTTTCAACTCTATGAAATTTCCTCACACTCAGTGTCCAAACAAATTTCTCATCCTTCTGTAACAGCTTCGACTGTACTTGGATCAATGGCAACTCCTGTAGAAGAGATAATGTGACCTAGAAACTTCACTTCCTTCAACCAAAACTCACACTTACTTAACTTAGCATACAACTGGTGCTCCCTCAACTTCTGTAAGGCTAGGTCCACATGATCTTCCTCCGTCTTAGAATAAATAAGAATGTCATCAATGAACACCACCACAAACTTATCCAGGTACTCCATAAATATACTGTTCATCAAGTTAATAAAGATCACTAGATACTCAAACAATCCATAACGGGTTGTAAAAGCTGTCTTGGGGATATCTTCTTCTCGAATTCTTAACTGATGGTACCCTGACTGAAGATCTATCTTGGAGAATACTGAGGCTCCTTGCAACTGATCAAACAAATCATCAATGCGAGGAAGAGGGTACTTATTCTTGATTGTGACCTTATTCAAGGTTCTATAATCCATACACATTCTCTTGGACTTATCCTTCTTCTCCACGAAGACGACTGGATCTCCCCAAGGCGAAGCACTTAGACGAATGTATCCTTTCTGCAACAATTCTTCCACTTGCTTCTTCACTTCAGCTAACTCATTAGGGGCCATCCAATACGGTCTCTTATGGATTGTGGCTGTACCGGGAACTAAATCAATTCTAAACTCAATGTCTCTCTTGGGTGGCATACCCGGCAACTCTTTTAGAAAAATATCAGGATACTCTTGAACCACAGGTATCTCTTCAATCTTGACCTCATTCAAATTGATCTTCAAACCAGACGGGTTCGGGTTATGGAAAGTGATGGTTTGGCCAAGGTGATTGGTTACGGTGACTTCTCTAATCGCACACTTAGTCTCACCCTCATGTTTTACTAACCAATTCATTCCCAAAATGACATCTAGGTCTTTGGATTCTATCAAGATTAGGTTGGCCAGAAAAGGGACATCAAGAATCTCAATGGTTACTAGAGGACTAAGGAGAGAGGTTGGCATCTGGTGACCAGGGGTACAATTCACTAACGAATGGGGTCAGGGTTCTACAGTCATTCCATATTTTTTCAAAAAACTTTTTGATATGAAAGAATGAGTTACACCGGAATCAAAAAGTAATGTTGCAAGTATTGAGTTAATAGAGAACATACCCAATACTACACCAGGAGCATCTTGAGCTTCTTCGGCTGTCACGTGATTCACTCTTGCCTTGACTTGGCCTGCAGGGGCTGGTGCAGCTCTGTTTTGGTGCTTGGGCTCCGGGCACCTGTCAGAATAGTGACTAGACTTATAGCAATTGAAGCACACCACATGCTTTCCATTCTTTTCCTTTAAAGGAACTTGATTAGCACCGGTGACTGGAGCAGGGCGAGGTGCATTGGGGCGATACGCTTGAGATGCTCCACTAGTGTTTTCACTCCCACTAGCAGCATAGAACTGATGAGGTCGATTGGCCTGAGCATTGGGTCCTCCTAACTGTTGTTGCTGTGGTACCATCATAAAACGAGGCTTCTGATTGTTGGACTGCTGATTCTGTACCATCCTGTGCTTCTTGGACTCCATCCTGTTATGCTGATCCTCATGACGAATCGACTTATCAACCAACTTCTGAAAATCAACATAATCTTCAGAAATTAGATGAATGGCCAATGTATCATTCAGATCACCAAGGAACTTCTCCTATCGCTCAACATCTGACTTCACATCTTCAAGAGTGTAACGGGCTAAATGATTAAACTTATGCAGATACTCAGTGATGGAACGATTCCCTTGCTTGATGGCACGAAATTTCCGCTTCTTCAGAGCCACTAGTCCATTAGGAACATGGGCCTTCCTGAAATCAGCTGAAAAATCTGCCTAAGTAATCTCAGTTTCATCAACTCTATTCTCTTTAAAGTGACTCCACCATTCTCCTGCTGGACCTTGAAATTGGTGGAAAGCAAAAGAAACCTTCTCTTGATCAGTGCATTGTAGAACTTCTAGCTTCTTCTCAATAGTAAACATCCAGTCGCTAGCCTCCACTGGGTTGGTAGTGCTAGAGAAAACAAGCGGCCTCACACGGAGAAACTCTGATAACTTGTTTTGAACTAGGATAGGCACATGTGGGTTTGAGCAGGGGGAACACGCTACTGAGCATTCATCTGGGTCATTAACATAGCTATGAGCTGGTTCTGGTTGCCAAGTACTTGGGCCAAGGTAGGGTTCTCTAGCATTGGAGGTGGGAGATAGGACTGATGCTGCTGCTGAGACTATCCATTGTTTGCTCCACTAGCTTCATCCATTCCGTCCTGAGAATTGACGTGGCAGGTCTGGACAATCTTGCTGAAGAGAACAAAAGAAAGAGGGGATATGCGGAATTTAGAAAGAGAAATGAGAAAAACCTCTTGTACTGATCTAAAATTTGTTACGATTTTTATTAGACTCTAGAAGAAAGACTCCTAGGTGTAGATGTACCTAGGATCTCTAGGATTTAGGTTATACCATTTTCCATGCTAGCTTGTGGTAGCGCGAGATTATATTGCAAAAGTGGCCCATGAACCAGTCCTTAAAGTGTCATGAGTACAACTAGCAGAACTACGGACCGTGTACTCACAACCCACCTTAGTCATATTTTAGTAGCATTTAATTTATTAAACAGTTCATTAACCACTAGTAATCATATAAGCCAACATTAATATGAAAATAGTATTAAACACCATGATGAAATATGATACTAGTTTCTAAGCAAGGCTAAACAATCCTAGGCATCCAGATAAATCATAATAAAGATTCATACTGGTCAGGTTAATTAATCCCTAGGTAGACAAGGAATAGATAAATAATCAACAGGAGACAATGCAAGCAGGGTTTATATCCTAATCCCAGTGACATTCTAAAATAAAATACACTTTTGAATGAATAGTAGCTTTAAAACATGGGTTCAACATGATTAATAGGAGAACCTAAATAACTTATCTTGCTAGACAGGGATGAAAATAGGCAAATCCTCGACGAACACAGGCTCTCCAGGCGCTTCGAAAACTAAACAGCAGTAGAAGAATACAATAATAAATTAAAACAGTACACATGCGCATACATTCTGTATGTGAACATATTTTTAATGGGTAGATCTCATTTTTAGAAAAATTCTGTAATTTGAATGGTTAAATTTGGAGTTCAGATGAATTTGATATGAATTTTTAAAGTTTAAACATGGTTCTGTTTGAATTCAGAAGATAATATCGAATTATGATGCAATACTGAGTTATTTTTCAAAAGGAAAATCAGAAATATGGCATCAGCAGGGGGGTTACGCGCGCGCAAGGGTGGGGCCACGTGGCAGCCACATGGCGACCACGCAAGAAGGACGGACGGACGTGGCGCTAACGCAGCGCTGACGCGGCGGCCACGTCGGCGCCACGCTGGGGTGACGGCGGTGGCA
>KE373268.1:1025814-1077925 GCA_000418225.1 Zizania latifolia | reverse complement strand
GCTCGCGGCGGCGCACGGGCGGGAGGCTAGCGGTGTGCGGGCGGGAGGCTAGCGGCGTGCGGGCGGGAGACGCGAGGGCGAGCAGCGCTGCGCGGCCAAGCGGCGACACGCGGCCAGGCGGCGCGTGCTCAGGCGGTGTGCGGCTTGATGCCTCTCTGCTGAGTTCTTGCATGGTAGATTTGTGAATTGTTGATCCTGCAGTAACCCCTATCCAAAACCCCCCACACATACTTGCTTTCTTTTCATGTCTGATCTTTGACATTTTGCACACGATTTCAGCTTTTGATTTCAATCACAATGATACTTGAGCAATTTTGCTTGCTCAAACTGCAGTGACTTGTCTAGTGGTCTATGATGCTTGGCTTGTTTTGTTGAAATTGTTCAGCCTGATGTCAGTATCAGCTCAAAGTTACACTGGGAGCTCTTCATCTAATAATAATTGCATGCTGATCATATGAACATGTATACTAGACTGCTGCTAGCATTCCTCTGAAATGTTGTGTGGTGTGTTGACCTGATATACATTTACAAAGAACTAATACCTGGTACGAATGAATCTTTTACAGGATTTTGCTGAAGATTTTGGCTAGTAGTTGTATGATGCCTCACTTTCAATCTGTGTGTGCTTTATCCGATACCTTGATTATTCATGTTTCCTTAGCCAATTATTTGGTGCACTGTTGAGTAAATATTGGTCATCCATAACATATTTAGCTACACTTGCCATTTTATTGCATCATGTGCTCATGATTATTGGCATGCAAAAATTGGAGCAAGCATTTCGACTATCTGAAATTTTGGCTGACATTAGGCAGATGTATGATTGATAAATCACCTGGGGGAAACAATAGTTTCTTGTCCATTCATATTCTAGACACTGTATGGAATAAGTTGGCATCCACCATCCAGGACTTATGCATACTTATGCTCTGCTTCCCGGCAATTTGTATTTGCATTAGATATATCCTGAAAGCAGAGTGATTTTCTTGATATTGAAGGTATGGGCTGCATATCTTGTCATTGGAACAGGAACAGAAGCATGGAGAAGGGTTCTATATTCCTTGCAAAAACAAATTAGAGACATGTTGTATTGAGGAAAACTAAAATGTGTGCTATTGAAAGATACATAACCTCACTCCATGCTAAATGATGCCCAATTGGAAAAAGTATAAGTGTTGACATACAAATTTTTTTTGAGAGTTAGAAATAGAAAATTTATTGGAGTGTATAGTAGATATGGAGAATTTTTTTTAGAGAGTTAGCTAAATGGATAAATAAAGAGTCAAAAATAAGAAGTCTTTTGGAGTTGCTCTTAGCCTCCAGATCGATCAGCCTTTTCTTTGCAGGAATATGAGGTTTATGCAATTTATGCCTTAGGTAGGACGAGGCCATTTCTGCAGACGACGCCTGATGATGCTGGCGTTCTAGACCCAGAACCTGTCCTCCTCGGATTCGAAAGAAAACCAGTATTTTTTTATATTATAAATCATTTGATTTTTTATAAATTAAATTTCTTTAACTTTAATTAAGTTTAAAGAAAAAATATATTAGTGTTTATAATATTAAACAGATACGTTGTGGAGACATATTTTTTATAGATTTAATGAAATTAATTTGATATTGTAATTATTAGTATATTTTTGGTAAAATTAGTAAAAGTTATAAAATTTTTAACTTATAATATAAAATGACGGAGCAATCGAAGAACTTGTTGCTATAACCCTGACAAGCTGTTGTCGGCTGCTCACACTCATCGTGGATTCGTCGCCACGCGCACACCAAAAATCATCATGAATAAATTGAATACGTTGAAAAAATTCATAAAAAACATTATAAATCACCTAGTATTTATTGTTTTTCACCTTTTTGTATTTTTAAATTCAAATTTGAATTTACCGATTATTATGGTAACAGCAGGTTATGCATGGATTTGCAAACCCCTGACTGGGTGCCAAACAGACCAATCGGCCAATCCCCTCAATCATAAACTATACTAAAATTGAATATGTTAAAAAATACATAAAAATCATCATAACTCACCTAGTATTTGTTGTTTTTCAATTTTTGCATTTTCAAATTCAATTTTGAATTTACCGATTATGTTGGCTGTGTGCACCGATTTGCAAAGCCTGGCTGTGTGCCAAACATATATACCAATCCCCTCAGATGGCGATGAGAAATTGTGATATATGAGATGATCAAAATCTGAACAAAGATTAGGAGATATATTAAATGAAAAACACAGTTAAACACAGTTACACTTTGATTGTTTTTTCAATTATTTGTATTTTTAAATTCAAATTTGAATTTACCGATTATCATGGTAACGAACCGTCAGCTAAGATTTGCAAACCCAGGCAGCGTGCCAAACATACCTATCCCCTTAGATCACCTAGACTAAAGTGTTAGGAAACCGAATAATCCTAACCGAATCTGGTTTTTTGGGCACGTCTATCTCTCGAGGTTTTTGCCTGCAAATAGAGAGATTATCTTCTCATTTATATGTGGATAAATCTGAACAATAAAGAAGTTTAGCTTTTTCTCTACATAATATGTATTTGTTCTTTGTCTCGAAACTCTGAACTACACACGGTAGCAGAGTTACTCAACACGTTATCAGCATGAAGCTCTACCGTGAGAGAATCGATCTACAACAACGATCTATCGGTATCGCAAGTATGTATGCATTTAAATATTGTTAGCATTATGCCCTAGAGACAACATGGAGATGTTGTACGTGGCATACTATGTTTATGAAATAAAGTTACTGTTCCTTAAAATAGATTATCATTATGGATCAACGAATACGTGATTTGTTTATGAGACTCATAATGTGACTATTTCTAAATAATCCCTGATCGGATATAGGTCATATATAGAACAGACATGACTGAGATCGGCATATGTATTGATTGATGATCATGTCTCATAGATCATGGGTATAAAAATACCAACTCAATAACATGGACATATGTTAGAGAACATATGTTGGATAGACTCACTATGAGGCACTATTAAAATTTCACGTGTCATCAGTTAGTCTCAGTAGTATTTATATAAAGTCCTTAGACCTGAGATCATCATGGTTCCCAA
Organism: Zizania latifolia; assembly: GCA_000418225.1. Taxonomy (NCBI): domain Eukaryota; kingdom Viridiplantae; phylum Streptophyta; class Magnoliopsida; order Poales; family Poaceae; genus Zizania; species Zizania latifolia. The sequence continues at coordinate 1,074,832 of KE373268.1, read as the reverse complement.
CATGCATAGTGGCTTACTTTGGGACTACCAAGCGCTATTCCATAACTGAATAGTTATAAAAGTAGTCAATGGATCTATCATAAAACATGTAGTGCGATGTGAATGATCAAGATAGAATTTGTCGCTCCTTATGGGAGAGATATCTCTGGGCCCTCGATGTAATGGATTATGGAAGTGTATGGCCATGCAAAGGTGATTAAAGAGTTAATCACATGTTATAATCCAATACGGAGATTGAGCTATTGATAGAATGTCATAAATCTCACCTTATGCTCGATTGATATCATGAGGCAAAGGGACATGTACATATGGAATATTACAAGGTTCAACTAATATAATCTTTACGTATACTAGGGTTAATATACTTTACTAGAGGCCGCTATTAACGGAGTATGGAAAGAAGTTTCCATATGTTAAATAAGCTATACGTGAACCTACAGGGTCACACACTTAACGGGTTGGAACACTGGATTTGAATATGATTCGAATAGAGCTCGGTTTGGATAGAGATCCAAACGGTTTTGGATAGAGATCCGAACAGATCGAATGGGAATCGGATTAGAGTCTTAATTGGGCTCGGTAGGGCCTAAGCTAGAACGTCTATATATATGAGGGTGCAGGGCGTAGGGAAGGAGAGCTTTTTGCCTCACTGTAACGGCAAAATTTGGTAAAGCCTAAGCCCAACACAGTTTTGGCACAGCCCATGGAAATCAAGGAATCTGGTCAAAGCACGGTCAGTGAAGCCCAACCACAATACGCGCGTGTGATCGGATAAAGATACGAAGAAGCCAATAAAAATGAAAGATAGATTTTTCAGTTGCAGTCGTATCCATGTAGGACAGCAAGTCTTCGGACTATAAATATGCAACGCTTAGGTTTAGTTTAGGATCATCATCAAACAGATCAACAAACAACTCTTGGCGCATCGCCAAACTTGCCACCAGCGAGTTCTTGCTCTCTCGCGGGGCTGCATCGCTCCTATCTCCGACGAGAGGTAAGTTCCGCCAAACATGTACTGATTAGTAGATCTAAGGCTTCATCGGTTAGGTCTGACATCTTAGTCTATGTATCGATCATGCTGTATTAGATGCGTGATTTAGATCAAATATGTTAATCTAAGGCTTCATCGGTTAAGTTCGACATCTTAGTTTATGTTTTTGATTCATGTCACGTATCGTTCATTTGAATGAAATGTGCTCCGATATGTTTAACATTATGATTTGCTATGATTTAGCCACTATCTTGGTTCGGTCCAATCTTGTGGTTATAGCGAGTGATAATGCAAACACAGATCAGGTATGTTGAGGCCAGATTCTATCGGAGTATAAGCCGATAGGTTATCTCTACGTTTTAATCTCATCGTTGTATCGGGTATCAGGATTGGGCGATATACATCAGCCTAGTACTATTATATACCTTGCTTTCGCATCCCGATATCGGCCCTAGTATTATTTTCAATTGCTCTCACAGATTAGTTGGCTCAGGCCGATACCGATATTCTGATAGGTTTCATAATAGATACATTTCTTGTACATCGTATATCTAATATGCCGCGTTGATGGGTCCTCATCATGTTCTTATTGCATTTTATTTATAGTCATCCGATACGCGTTGAAACCATCGGCTCAACAGCCGATAGGCGTTACTGCTTATGTTTTTCTTGTCTATCTTATCAGTTGTAGGATCAAACTGATTGGCACGCCATGAATCGCAAATTTAGGACCTGCACTAGAGTTAAGCAGATCTCTCAGGCCATGCGTGTGACTAAAAACTTCACCAACACTCACATGTTGATGCGATCTTTGTGCTAACTTGTTAGCCACTGAGAGCCAACCCTAGACACCACCTATCGAGAGCCTGACCATCTTGCTGACCGTCTGGGTGTTAGTACACCATTGGCTGATGTTCCTACCCTAGATGTGTGGATAACAGTAGAGACATTGCTATCTTTCTTTGCATCGGCATCAACGTCGCTAGTTGCATCAGTGGCATCATCGGCTACTTCTTGAGGACCGCCATCGGCTTGAAGGAGGAGTCCTCGGGAGAAATCCTCGAGAGTTCTTGAGGACGCTAATCAGCTCCCGACCACATCGGCACGTTCGAGTTGGATTGGCTTGCTACTCCAACTCTCTTTCCGCTGCACTGCATGCCCGAGGTAATGATCTATGATCCCTCTCTAGCAAGGTTTCCTAGTGTGCGTGGTAGAAAAAGTTTTGTTTTTGGCTAGCAGTGTTATCAGAGCCATCTTGCGTAGATTGTGATCTAGATCGGTGCATATAGTTGATATGTGGTTGTAGTAGAATGGATCTATTGCAATCTAGGTTGATCAGTTCATGTGATGAATCAATCGGTAGCACGTGCTGATGAGATCAATCGGTTTACGGGGTAGTTATAGGTTGGATCATAACACTCAAACTGCTATATGGTGTTGCATCTGATGCAAACACGTATCGTAATCCGAGTAGGTTACAAATCTAACCACCTTGAGTGCCTCCTGACTGGTCTTCCTGAACATTGTCACCGACTCTCGAGCACATCGCTCGACCACCAGGCCGACCTCATCGGCTAAAGAAAAAACTAGCTCCCGAGAGGTTGTCTTGGATCAGGATAAATTATTTGTCCTGAGCAGTTTTTATAAAGTAACTTTATAGATCGGATCTATGATTTTCACTGGTGTATAGGGCACTGCCCTGCAACCCGTGATGGGACGTCCTCCCCCTCGACCCCCCCGCCCACTAACCTGCTAGCGGGACCACCGTGTGTACGTGCCTTGTATAGCGTCGCGCCTTGTATAGAGTCATAGTTCACATCGTTAGCTAGAATACGATTCTACGTCTAACTTATTTTTGTAGAGAATGATGTGAATGGTATGGTCCTATATAATTTGTAAGAGATGTATATGATGAATGTAACTCTTATGCATGGCTTGCATGTCATGTCTTTAGCTATGTGATAGCTGTCTTTGCTGTATTTGCTGACCTGCGTGTCGGGTGCTTGAATTAATATTTGTAATCTTTATTTTCTAGTTATTATAGTAGTAGTCTAGATGTAAGATTATAGGATTTCAAGCATGGTGGCCCGGAGGAATGATGTGGAGGATGGAGATCACCTACATCAATATGGAGATGAAGATCACCATATGTTGGGCCACACTGATTCACAGTAAAAAGTGTTTATCTGTGATATCTTCTATCTATTTTCATGCTATATCTTGTTTGATATGTTGTCATGATAGGATAGAATCTGTCAAAAAATTAAGTTTTCGATGCCTTTCCAATTGCTACATCTAACACGGTAATGTTCATCATTTGGTGGGTCTGCTAAAGTAGAGTGATGGCGATTACCATTACAAGTTAGGATAGATGTCGGACATCTATACGTGGAAGCTTTAGTTTGCTTAATAAGGTTATCAAAATAGTTTTGGACCTTAGGGCATCAGGTTGGGGCCAGAGTATGGTGATGCTATCCCAACAAACAGGAATTACATGGAGATGTGATTAGCAAGGTGTTGCTTACCCCGTGTCATTAATTTTTAACAGTGATGCCAAAGCTCACTAGAAATTAGTGAAATGAGGATTCTGACCCACTATGTAACCAAGAGGGGGGTTTTGGTTTCCAAAATATGGTGGAAGAATCTTTTGTTTAATGAAAGATTAACATAAACATAGGTGCTAAACTTTGCATATCTTATTTTGTAAATTATGTCAGCCTCTATCACGTCTAGTTCTTTTAAATTGCGATCTATCATTGAGAAAGAAAAGCTTAATGGAATAAACTTGATGGATCGGTATAGAAATTTGAGAATTGTTCTCAAACAAGAGAGAAAAGAGTATGTTCTTAAAAGGTCCTACCCCGATGACTTGCCAGATAATGCTACTGCGGCTACACGACATGCCTATGAGAAGCACACTAATGATTACCTTGATGTAAGCTGTCTCATGCTTGCCATAATATCCTCTGAGCTTCAGAAGCAATATGAGAACACAAACGCTTACAATATTATTGTGGGTCTATGTGGCATGTTTGAAAACCAAGCGAGGGTCGAGAGATTTAACACCTTAAAATCCTTGTTTGCGTGCAGGCTTGCTGAAGGGAATCTCATCAGTCCCTATGTTATCAAGATGATTGGCTATATTAAGAGTCTGGAAAAGCTAGGCTTTTCCTTTAGCCAAGAGTTGGCTACTGATCTGATTCTTTAATTCCTGCCATCGAGTTTTGAACCGTTTATACTCAATTATCATATAATAGCATAGACAAAACCTTGATAGAACTACATGGGATGCTAAAAACTACCGAGGAGAGCATTAAAAAAACAGCAATCATATGATGATGTTGTAGAAAGGCAAGAAATAACCCCATGTTAAGAAATGTATGATCAAGAGAAAGTTGACTCCCAATGAGATCGTGAGCAATTCTAAGACTAAAAAAGACAAGAAAGGGATGGCTCAAGATGTAGTATGCTTTTACTGCAAGGAGCCGGGTCATTGGAAGAGAAACTACAAGAAATACTTAGAGGATCTAAAGAAGAAGGGAAGTACGACTTCCGCTTTAGGTATTAATATAATAGAGAGCAATCTTGCTACTTCATCTTCTGATTCTTGGGTATTTGATATCGGATCAGTTGCTCATATCTATAAGTCGTTGCAGGGTCTGAGAAGAAGTAGAAGTTTGATGAAGGGCGAAGTTGCTCTTTGCGTGGGCAATAGGGCAAGAGTTGCTGCGGTTGCTTCGGGAACCATGCTATTGTCACTACCTTCAGGACTAGTTTTAGAACTAAATAATTGTTATTATGTTTCATCTCTATGTAAAAACATAATTTCTTCTTTATGCTTGCAAGCAGAAGGTTATAACTTTAGATCAATGAACAATGGTTGTTCATTTTATCTTAGAGATATATTTTATTATCATATTCCATTGGAGAGTGGACTATACGTTTTGAACCTTGAAGGATCACCTATCAATAACATTAATACGAAAAGGCAACGTCTTAATGATTTGAATCCCACATTTATTTGGCATTGTCGCCTAGGTCATATAAATGAGAGACGCATAGAGAAGCTCCATAAAGATGGTCTTCTCGACTCTTTTGATTTTGAATCATTTGAGACAAATGAATCTTGTTTACTTGGCAAGATAACAAAGGCACCTTTCATATGTCAGAATAAGAGGGCAGGTGACTTGTTGGCACTCATACATACTTTTGTGTGCGGATCAATGAGCTCAATAGCCAAAGGTGATTTTCAGTACTTCATAACTTTTACCGACGACTTTAGTAGATATGGATATATCTACCTAATGAGGCATAAGTCGGAATCCATTGAAAAGTTCAGAGAATTCTAGAATGAAGTACAAAATTATTTAGGAAAGACAATCAAGTTTCTATGATCGAATCGTGGAGGAGTATACTTGAGCCTTGAGTTTGGTAATCATCTAAAGGATTGTGGAATCGTTCCACAATTGACTCCACTCGAAACACCTTAGTGGAATAGGGTTTCTGAGAGAAGAAATTGTACCTTATTAGATATGGTATGATCAATGATGAGCCAAAGTGATCTTCCATTATCCTTCTGGGGATATGCTCTTGAAACAACCGCTTTCATACTAAATAGGGTTCCATCGAAGTCGATTGAAAAGACTTCATATGAGATATGGACAGGACGTCATCCTAATATGTCTTTTCTTAAAATTTGAGGTTATGAAGCTTATGTAAAGTGTTTACAGTCCGATAAGCTTACTCCAAAATCTGACAAGTGCTTCTTTATCGGGTATCCTTGGGAAACCAAAAGATATTGTTTCTTTAACAAAGAACTCGGTAAAATGTTTGTCACCCGACATGGTGTATTCTTGGAGAAAGAGTTTCTCTTGAGAAGGGTTAGTAGGAGCTCATTGCATCTCAAAGAAGTTCGAGAAACATCTAAAAATGTTTCAACTCCCACACACCCACAATAGGATAATCAAGGTGTTGAAGAACCTGTTGCACCACGTAGGTCAGAGAGGATACGGTATGCACTTGAGAGGTTCATGTTCTTTATCTCTTAGGAATGGGATATATTGTTGTTAGACAACGATGAGTCCAAGACCTATGAAGAAGTGATGGTGGGACCAGACTCTAAGAAATGGCTTGGAGCCATGAGATTTGAGCTTGAATCCATATACACCAATCAAGTTTAGAACTTGGTTGATCCACCCGATGGTGTAAAAACCATCGAGTGTAAATGGGTTTTTAAGAAGAAGATAGACATAGGTGAAAATATTCACATCTATAAAGCGTGATTGGTGGCAAAAGGTTTCAAGCAGATTCAAGATGTTGATTATGATGAAACCTTCTCGCCCATCGCAATGCCAAAGTCTATTCGGATCATTCTAGTGATTGTTGCATATTTTGATTATGAAATATGACAGATGGATGCCAAAACAACTTTCCTTAATAGAAATCTGAGTGAGGATGTGTACATGACACAGTCGACCAGTTTTGTTGATCCACAATCAGCTAAAAAAGTATGCAAACTACAGAAGTCCATTTATGGATTGAAGCAGGCATCTTAGAGTTGGAACATTTGTTTTGATGATGTGATCAAAGAGTTTGATTTCATCAAAAACAAAGAAGAGCCTTTTTTTACAAGGCTAGTGGGAGTGCGCATGTATTTCTGATACTATATGTGGATGACATATTGTTGATCAAAAATGATATATCTATGCTAGAGTTTGTTAAGTCTTTATTGAAATATAGTTTTTCTATAAAGGACTTAGTTGAAACAGCATATATTCTAGGTATCAAGATCTATAGAGATAGATCAAGGAGGCTAATTGGATTATGCCAAGATATGTACATTCACAAAGTGTTGAAAAGGATCAACATGTAGGATTCCAAGAAAGATTTCTTGTCGATGTCATATGGCATAAGTCTCAGCAGGACTCAATGTCCGAGTTCATCTGATGAGTGATACAAGATAAATGTGATTGCATATGCTTCGGTAATTGGATCCATTATGTATGCCATGCTTTGTACACGTCCAGATGTCTTATATGCCTTAAGTGTTATGAGCAGATACCAATCTGATCTAGGTGAGAGTCACTAGATAGCCGTAAAGAATATCTTAAAGTACTTAAGAAGGACTAAAGATATGTTCCTAGTTTATGGAGGTGAGGAAGAGCTCATTGTAAGTGGTTACACTGATGCAAGCTTCCAAACCGACAAAGATGACTACAGATCACAATCTAGATTTGTTTTCTGCCTCAATAGTGGAGCGGTGAGCTAGAAGAGTTCTAAGCAAGAGACGGTAGCTGACTCTACAATAGAAGCCGAGTACATAGCAACTTCGGAAGCTGTCAAGGAAGCTGTTTAGATTAAGAAATTTTTTCTGAGCTAGGTGTTAATCCTAGCGCCTCCAGTCCGATAGACCTCTATTGTGATAATAGTGGTGCTATCACACAAGCCAAGGAGTCTATGTCACACCAGAAGTCTAAACACATACTTCGGCAATATCATCTGATCTGCGAGATAGTGGATAGGGGAGATGTAAAGATATGCAAAGTGCAAACTGATCTGAATGTTGCAGATCCATTGACAAAGACCCTCGCGCAGCCCAAGCATGAGGCACACACTAGATCTATAGGTATTAGATATCTTCACAATTGACTCTAGTGCAAGTGGGAGATTGTTAGTATTATACCCTAGAGGCAACATGGAGATGTTGTACGTGGCATACTATGTTTATGAAATAAAGTTACTATTTCTTGAAATAGATTATAATTATGGATCAATAAATATGTGATTTGTTCATGAGACTCATAATATGACTATTTCTAAATAATCCCTGATCGGATATAGGTCATATATGGAAGAGATATGACTGAGATCGGCATGTGTATTGATTGATAATCATGTCTCATAGATCATGGGTATAGAGATACCAACTCAATAACATGGACATGTGTTGGAGAACATATGTTGGATAGACGCACTATGAGGTACTGTTAAGATTCCGCGTGTCATCAGTTGGTCTTAGTAGTGTTTATGTAAAGTCTTTAGACCTAAGATCATCGTGGTTCCCAACATGCGTAGTGGCTTACTTTGGGACTACCAAACGCTATTCTGTAACTGGGTAGTTATAAAAGTAGTCATCGGGTCTGTCATAAAACATGTAGTGTGATGTGAGTGATCAAGATAGAATTTGCCCCTCCTTACAGGAGCGATATCTTTGGCCCCTCGTTGTAATGGATTATGGAAGTGCATGGCCATGCCAAGGTGATTAAAGAGTTAATCACATGTTATAATTCAATATAGAGATCGAGAGAGGATCAAACTATTGAAAGAATAGCACAAATCTCACCTTGTGCTCTATCGATATCGTGAGGCAAAGGGACATGTACATATGGAACAATACGAGGTTCAACCGATATAATCTTTACGTATACTTAGATTAATATGCTTTGCTAGAGGCCGCTATTAACAGAGTATGGAAATGAGTTTTCATATGTTAACCAAGCTATACGTGAACATACAGGGTCACACACTTAACGGGTTGGAACACTGGATTCGAATAGGGCTAGGTTTGGATAGAGATCCAAGCAGTTTTGGATAAAGATCCAAATAGATCGGATGGGGATCCGATTACAGTCCTGGTTGGGCCCGGTAGGGCCCAAGCTACGATGTCTATATATATGAGGGTGTAGGGCGCAGGGAAGGAGAGCTTTTTGTCTCGCATATTGATGTGGTCCTCGTGCTAACTTGTTAGCCAGTGAGAGAAAACCCTAGTTGCCACCTCTTGAGAGTCTGACCATCTTGTCGATCGTTGGGTGCTAGTACACCATCGGCTGGTGTTTCCACCCTAGATGTGTGGATACCAGTAGAGACATTGCTATCTTGCTTTACATCGGCATGGGCGTCGCTGGTTGGATCAGCGACGTCATCGGCTAGTTTTCAAGGACCACCATCAGCTTGAGGGAGGAGTCATCGGGAGAAATCCTCGAGAGTTCCTGAGGATGCTAATCAGCTCTCGACCACATCGGCACGCTCGAGTTGGATCGGCTCGCTACTCTAACTCTTCTTCCGCTGCACTACGTGCTTGAGTTAACGATCTATGGTCCCTCTCTAGCAAGGTTTCCTAGTGTACGCGGTAGAAAAAGTTTTGTTTTTAACTAGCGTAGCCACCGTGTTCTCCAACAAATTTGTCTCTAAATAGATCAGTTTTAGAAATTAGATCTAATTTACTACCTAAGCGTAGCACGATGACATGCTTGTCCCACGCTGTCCAGCATGGTCCTAATTGATGGAAATATACCTAAGAGAATTATGGAGAACCGGAAGTTCTGTCTTGAGGCCGGAGGTTCCGGCTTCTGGTGTAACCGGAAGTTCTGGTTTGACTGGAAGTTTCAGACCAGCACCAATTTCGGTTTCTGGAGGAACTAGAAGTTCCGGTTGGACCAGAAGTTCTGGGCCTGCTTGAAAGGTGAATTCTGGACGAACCGGAAGTTCTGGATGGAACCAAACTTCTGGGTCGAAATAAATTCGATATAGAATGTTATTTTTGGAAGTTTCAGACAGAAATAAGTTCGTATAGAAGGTTATTTTCGGAAGTTCCTGGCCTAGACCAGAACTTTCGGGCCAGACGAACAGATTAGATCTGTTGGGCTTTAATACTGATTAAAGGCCCATGAGAGGGCTCTATATAAGGAGAGGAGAGGCTAGGATGAAAAGGTTGCTGTTGGTTGCTGCTTTGTCCTAACCCTAGCCGCACCTCTCCTGGCTACACCAGTTGTGGCTGTCTCTCCCCTAACTTCGCACGTGATACTAGCATACCGGCGTGAGGTGATCCCATCCCTATACGTGTGGATACCGTAGAGGCACCACTGCTACTGTGATGCTGATCTTCCCGTGGAGATCGCCGGACTACGTCGTCTTCATAGCCGACGAATGGACGGAACTAAGCGGAGCCGATCGAGAACGCGCTTCGTCAACTCTACTTCTGCTGCCCTAGCGTGTTTCGTGGCTAGAGGTAATGATCTATGATCGTATTACACACATGGTTTATGGGCGAACGGGGTAAAAATTTTGAATTTAATGCTAGCATAGCCTCCCCATAACCCAATAGTGGTATCAGAGCCTACGTGCGTAGTGTTCAATCTGGATCATGCACATATAGGTGATATGTGATGGAAATAGATTATATCTATTGTTTTTGCGTCAGATTTTTGGAAGTTCCGGGTGTGACTCAGAATTTCTGGGCCAAAATAAACTTTGATACAGAAGGTTATTTTCGGAAGTTCTGGGTGTGAGCCGAAAGTTCTGGGCCAAAATAAGTTCGATATAGAAGGGTAATTTGGAAGTTTTAGCTTTGAGTCAAAAGTTCCGTTCCCTTCGACCGAAAGTTTCGGGCTTTGAGCTAGAAGTTATGGATCTAGTTTTTAGTCACGCATAGATTCGACGCCTAACTTGTTTTTGCAGAGAATGTTGTGACTGGTATGGCCTTGTGATGTATATGATGCATGCATGTAATTTTCATGACCTGCGTGTCATGGTCAATTACAATCCAAGGCTGTTCAAATATTGTATGACATGCGCGTCGACATGTGATGCTTCTCCTCATGTAATTAGTATAGTGCTACTAGTTGTAATAGACTGATACAAGATCATGGAAGCCAGAAGCGTGATGACTCGAAGGACAGGAACTATGGAGATGGAGATCATCATGTGAAAATGGCCATACTATGTCACAGTTAATATGATTGCCTATAATATTTATTTATGTTCCTATCATACTATTCTTTCATGTTCTGTGTGCGGTAGGCATCGTTACCATGTTAGAATAGTTTCCCTTAGAAAATTAAGAGTCTTTGATGCCCTTTCCAATAGCTGCACCTACAAAGGTTTTTGATCATTGTATGGTGGGTCTGCCAAAACAGGGTGTCATCTTTTATCTTAACCAGTTAGAGTGGATGTCGGACAACCACATGCATAGTATTGGTTTGCTTAACAAAGCTATCAAAACGGTTTTGGGCTTTAGGGCATAGAGTTGGGCGTTGAGGCATTGGATGCTACCCCAATGAACAAGAGTCACATAGGATATGATTAGCAAGTTGTTGCTTACCTATGTCACTAATCTTCTAGCAGTGATGCCAAAGCTCACTAGGAGTTAATTGAATATGGATCTTGTCCCACTATGTGTCGTTAGAGGGAAAACGATTATTTTACATATAGTGGAGCATCTTTTATTTGATAGAAGATTCACATACCATTGTGCTGAACCTTATATTTTTGCTGTAGATCATGGCACCTACTGCTAAGAACACTTCCACTTTTAATTTGCGATCAATTCTTGAAAAGGAAAAGCTTTCTAGAACAAACTTTATTGACTGGTATAGAAACTTGAGAATTGTTCTCAAACAAGAGAAAAAGGAATATGTTCTAGAAGAGCCCCATCCCAATGACCAAAAGATGATGCGTCTGCCGTGGATCGGCGGTGTTATGAGAAACACACCAACGATTTAATTAATGTCAGCTATCTCATGTTTACCGATATGTCCTCTGAGCTTTAGAAGCAATATGAGGATAGGAATGCCTATGATATGATCGTGGACTCAAAGGCATGTTTGAGAACTAAGCACAGACTGAGAGGTAGCTAGGAGAGGTGGCGGCTTGGGTTAGGTCAAAGCAACAAGCAACAACAACCTTTTCATCCTAGCCCCTTCTCTCCTTATATAGTGCCCTCTCATAGGCCTTTAATCAGTATTAAAGCCCAACAAATCTAATCTGTTCATCTGGCACAGAAGTTCTGGTCCAGGCCCAGAACTTCCGAAAATAATCTTCTGTACGAATTTATTTTAGTCCAGAATTTCCGGTCCAACCGGAACTTCTAAAAATAACATTCTGTATCGAATTTATTTTAACCCGAAACTTTTGGGTCTCACCCGGAACTTTTGGTTTGTCCAGAATTCACCTTTCAAGTAGGCCCAGAACTTTCGGTCCAACCGGAACTTCTGGCTCCTCTAGAAACCAAAACTGGGGCTAGCCCAAAACTTTCGGTCCTACCAGAACTTCCGGATGCTCCAGAACCCAGAACTTCTGGCCTCAAGCCTGAACTTCTGGTTCCCCAGAATTCTCTTGGGCATATTTCCATCAGGTACCGCTATTAATTTACGATCCAGAAAGGGTTTCTGGGTAGCGGCCGTTTGCATATGATCCTAGCGGGTCACACGCTTAAGGGGATGTGATTTAAAGCTTGCAAGAATTTGCTCTTGTGCAAGTGGGAGATTGATGAAAATATGCCCAAGAGAATTCTGGGGGAACCAGAAGTTCTGGCTTGAGATCGGAGGTTTTGGGTTCTGGTATAATCGGAAGTTTCGGTTTGACCGGAAGTTCTAGACTAGCTTCAGTTTTGGTTTCTAGAGGAACCAAAAGTTCCGGTTGGACCGAAAGTTCCTGACCTACCTGAAAGGTGAATTCTGGATGAACCGAAAGTTTTGGGTGGAACCGGAACTTTCTGGTCGAAATAAATTCGATACAGAATATTATTTTCAGAAGTTCTGGTTAGACCGGAAGTTTCGGGCATAAATAAATTCATACAGAAGGTTATTTTCGGAAGTACCGGGCTTGGACCAGAACTTCCAGGCCAGATGAACAGATTAGATCTGTTGGGCTTTAATACTGATTAAAGGCTCATGAGAGAGCTGTATATAAGGAGAGGAGGGGCTAGGATGAAAAGGCTGCTGTTGGTTGCTGCTTTGACCTAACCCTAGCCACCACGTCTCCTAGCTACACCAGTTGTGGCTGTCTCTCCCCTAACTTCCCACGTGTTACTAGAATACCGACGTGAGGTGATCCCGTTCCTATGCGTGTGGATACCGTAGATGTGCCGCTGCTACTACGGTGCTGATCTTCCCATGGAGATCGCTGGACTATGTCGTCTTCATCGTCGATGAACGGATGGAACTGAGCGGAGCCGATCGAGAACGCGCTTCGTCAACTCTACTTCTGCTGCCCTAGCGTGTTTTGTGGCTAGAGGTAATGATCTATGATCCCATTACACGCATGGTTCCTTGGTGAACGGGGTAAAAATTTTGAATTTAATGCCAGCGTAGCCTCCCCATAACCCAACACTAGCAGACCAGCCTTCCTGAACGGTGTTGTGACAATAGTCATTGGCCACATCACTCTACCATGCCCCACATGATGCATCGGATCACCGCTCATATGCGGCCATTGACCGTCGAGCACCACCCTATTGGCTGCAGGCTCTGCATGGCCGTTGCCACCGCCGTTGCCCCGAATGGCATTGCCCAAGAGTTGGGGCCACCACCACGTCGCTAATCGGCCCCGCAATGGCTGTGACCAGCTAGTTGGCAACCCAGCACGCCCTAGACAACACCTCCACCGGCATGGCATGGCTGGCCACCGCGTGCTGCCCCCGCATGGCATGGTGCCATGCACGGCAGCCGCACGCAGCACGCCCCTCCAGTCCCTCACAAGGGCACTCCGAAAGCATCTCGCGTCATGCCCCAATGGCTGCGTGCCATGCCATCGTCGTTGTCGCACTGTAGACGATGCTACCGCCGCCGGCTGGTCATTCCCTTCCACCACAAAAGCTAGAAGCCAGCACCCTCTACCCTGCAAGCCCCGTGGGCCTTGCATGCCGCTCGCGTGCACCGTCCGCGTGCACCGTCCGCGTGCACCGCCACGCACAGCACCGCAGGCCCACAGCCAGAGCATGGCGCCGCACAGCCCTAGCTATGATGCGCCGCTACATGTGCCCACCGCCCAACCAGTGCCTTGCAGGCGCTCCATGCCGTGCCACGCGCTATCACCGACCACACGACCTGCCCTCACCTGCGTCGCGCACGTTGCCTACAATCGGTGCTAGCTCTCGCCCAAAGTCGCGTCCTGCGCTGCCTATGCTATTAGCCAAATGCCACGCCCAAACACGCCACCCGTGCGCACCCATCCAGCGCCCCACGCCCCCCCGGGCCCAGCTAGCCCACCGCCTCCCCGCTGTCGGTGGCCAACCACTGCCCCTCTCTTTCCACCTCCATGAAGCCAGCGGTTAGGGGTGGGAACCCTAGCCGTCCCACCCCCTCAGACTCTTAATGGGCCAAGCCAACCATGAAGAAAAAAGGAGAAGAAGGAAAGAAGGAAGAGAAAAAGAAACAAAAAGAAAAGGAAAAGGAAGATAAAGCGGTACTTTTGCATTTTAGTTGCATTTTAGTCCCTAGATTTCTGTTAATCACGCAGAAATTCAAATTTTGCGTAGAGGCCTCTGGTTTCTTAAAAATCACGCAAAAAACATAAATTTTGCACAGAGGCCCCTAGATTTCAGAAAAATCACGCAGAAAATATGAATTTTGCACAGAGGCCCTCAGATTCACCGAAAATTCTGAAAATACCCTTTTCTTGCATAAAAGGACACTTGGAATCCAAATTTCACATCCGTTTTTCCTTTTGAGAAATATCTTCTATGCTTATTTACTGTTTTCCTATTTTACTATTTTAATTGCCCGTGTGTATTTGATTATCAGTACTTTTATCAGTAAATATAGAATTACATAGAAAAATACTGAAAAATTGTCACAAATTTATTCATGTCTCTATTTAGCAATGTGATATAATTTTACTAGAAGTAACATGTGCATCATAAATGACTTGTATCGTGACCAAGAAGTTCGCTGAACAAAATGCAGATGACCGCAACCATCTCACTTAGGTATCAGATGTTTGGATCATACTTTGAGCCAGGAAGCTCTGAAACACCGTAGGCCATAGAGGAAATAATGCACCTACCCTAGGCCAGATGAAAACAATCGAGCAATTCATCTTCTTCGACATATCTCTCCCCACTTTGAAGGATCAGTATACGGCCACGATGAATGAGAGAGTGCTATGAGATGTCCTGAAGGAGTGTTTCGAGCATCTCAAGTACACCATTAAGCCTCTAGTAGAGCAAGAATGGATCCGACTTTGACTTTTTCTGAGTATGTCTATGAGTTTAACTCCACGTTGCACTAAATCTACACGTTTTTGAATCTCCACTAGAAAGAGATTTCAGATTAAGGAGAAATTGAAAAGACTCTCCACTTTTTACCCAAACGTGGCAGAATCTGCACGCAACTATCGTCAATTAAAATACATGAAGTATTCTAAATTGATTGATATAATGTAGCTCAACGAAGTTAAGGATAAAGTCCTAAAGAAGAACTTCGTTTCATAACTACAATGAAAGAGCAATAACCTAGAAGCTAATGAAACTTATTTAAAGTTGCATAAAACCCGTAATAAGAAGCGGGGAAGGGAAGAAAAAAAGTGGTGGCATACAAGGTGAAGCCTAATGACGAGAATGGCAAGACAACATAGAAGGATGTTAAGCCATATGGTTAGCAGGATAATTGGTACATAATTGTAAGGCACCAAAGCACGCCATGGAAGAATACTAGAAGTAACAACTTAAGATACACCTCACTATCATAGTGAGCAAGGACACCGTCATAATTAAGACTGCATATCTCTCATGATAGGTAACAGTGTCTATGAAATCTCAGTTGACTTTCTTATGATGTCAATAGAAGCCTACCAATAATATCACAAGTGAAAAGCAGCTACCAAAGAAGAAGTGACTGGTCTCCTTGCAGACTTGAAAGTTGCCTAGAGGGGGGTGAATAGGCGATCTGAAAATTTCTTGCGGAAAATGATTAGTTCTAAAACCCTAGTCTCGGAAGTTCCGACTATAACCAGAAGTTTCGGGGCACCGGAGGTTGGCGGAACTTCTAGGGGTACGGAAGTTCTGGGTTTAACCGAAAGTTCTGGACAGACCAGAAAAACTTCAAACAGATATGAAATTTAATTTAGCCAACAAAGTAAATGAATATACGTATGAGCAATGTTGTTAGCTACAACTTTTACACAGGAATATGTTCTATAACTTAACTAGCAAGTAGATCAAGCAATATGAAGATATGAGCTAGCAAGAACACGAA
Organism: Zizania latifolia; assembly: GCA_000418225.1. Classification (NCBI taxonomy): domain Eukaryota; kingdom Viridiplantae; phylum Streptophyta; class Magnoliopsida; order Poales; family Poaceae; genus Zizania; species Zizania latifolia. Next base: position 1,058,869 of record KE373268.1, on the reverse strand, counting down.
GAACACAATGAACACGAGTGAATATTTCCTGAAGTTCGGATCCACCGATCTTACGTCTCCGTTGAGGGCCCCAAAAGGCCGGGTCTCTTTTAACCCTTTTTCTCACCAAGCCTTAACCGAAGTTAAGCTTGGATTTCCACTAGTTACCTTGTCGAAGCCAAGCTAGAGCTTGTACAAACTTCTCCGGGCACACCACAATCTCCTTAGGTGCTCACGGATTTGACGCCTAGCCGTCTAGGAGGTAGCACCTCCAAGAGTAACAAATCTGATGAAAGGCTTGTAGGCCCAAATCTTTGTTCTCAAGATTTATCAAGAAAATCAATGAACTCAACGACCCAAAATCTTCTCAAAAGATAGAGGAAGGAGTTTGCTAGAAGATTTGTGTTGCACTCTCAAATAAAATCTCAAAGATTTGCTCTAGATCTAGCTTTGAAAGAGAGAGAGAGTTTAGGGTTTTCAGCTCTAGGGTTCTTGGAGTTCTTCAGGTGAGAGAGAGAGAGCTATTTGAAATGGGGTGAGGGGGTATTTATACCCCGCACATAGAAAATGACCGTTTGAAGACATTTTACGACTGTTCATCCGAAAGTTTCGGGATGAAAAACAAATTCAAACAGAACAGCAATTTCAGAAGTTCCGGGTTTCAGCCGGAAGTTCCGAGCCAAATATAAACTCAATATAGAAGGTTCATTTTGGAAGTTCCGGGGTTAACCGAAAGTTCTAGGCCAAAAATAAAACCGATACAGAAGGTTCATTTCGAAAGTTGCAGGCTTAACTGGAAGTTCTGGGCCAAAAATAAAACCGATACATAAGGTTCTGTTGGTGAAGTTTTTGGTCACACGCGTGGCCTGAGAGATCTGCTTAACTCTAGTGCAGGTTCTAATTTTGCAGTTCGTGGCGTGCCAATCAGTTTGATCCTGCAACTGATAAGATAAACCAAAAATATAAGTAGTAATGCCTATCGGCTATCGAGCCGATGGTCTTAACGTACACTGAAGCATTGAATGAAGAGCAATGATGATATAGTGGAAATTATATGACGTGACATATCATGAAGAATAGATGTACCGTAAAACCTATCAAAATAAAGCTATCGGCCTCAACCATCTGACCCGTAAAATCAACTGGTATCAGAAACAATATCGAGACATAAAAGTAGGACGTAATAACATCAAGCCGATAAGGACTATCCGACTCCAACGCCGATGCCGATAAAACATAAAAACCTACCGGCTTATACTCCGATAGAATCCGGTTACAGTATACCTGATCGGCCCTCGCATTACTCTTCACTATGACCGCAAGATTGGACCAAACCAAGACAGTTGCAAAGCCATAACAAGTCATAATACTGAACAAACCAGGATATATTTCACCCAGATGAACGATACGTGACACAAATCAAACACACAAACTGAGATATCAAACTTAAACGATGAAGCCTCTAATTAATGCATTTGAATCTAAACCACGCATCTGATACATCATGATTGATACATAAACTAAGATGTCGGACTTAACCGATGAAGCCTTAGATCTACTCATCAATACATGTTTGGCGGAACTTACCTCTCGCCAGAGATCGAAGCGATGCAGCCCCGCGAGAGAGCAAGGACTCGCCGGTGGCAAGTTTTGGCGATGCGCCGAGAGATTGTTTTGGTTGATTGTTCTGATTGTAAACTAAGCCTAAACGTTACATATTTATAGTCCAGATGTCCTACATGGTTATGACTGCAACTAGTTTATCTTTATCTCCGTAACAGGATCTATTTTTCCCTTTATACTGACTCTTCGTGTCCTTATCCGATCACACGTGCGCATTGCAGTTGGGCTTCATTGACCGTGCTTTGACCGGACTTGTTGATTACCCTTAATTGTGCCGAAACTGCATTGGGCCTGGGCCTTACCAAATTTTGCCGTTAACAGGTTCATTTCAGAAGTTCCAGGCCAAAAATAAAACCGATACAGAAGGTTCATTTCGGAAGTTCCGGGCTTAATCGGAAGTTCTAGGCCAAAAATAAAACCGACACAGAAGGTTCATTTCGGAAGTTCCGGGCTTAACCGAAAGTTCTGGGCCAACTGGAAAATTCTGAAATGAGTTTGAATCAATTCAAAAAGCTTTCAAAAAGATTTTTCTTTGAGCACAAAGCTTCAGAACAACTTTCAACGTATCCCTCTTTATAGAACGGCGGTCCTAGACTCAAATTCAAAAGTAATTCAATATTTTGTACCTTTGAGCCTATTTTAGACTAATCGGAGCTTTTCTCCAAAATTGTTTCAATTGTAATACCGTTTTTCATGACTTCTCTGCATACAACTCATAAATGCAATTAGTAGCTTTTGATCATCATTGTCATTAATACACCAAAATTAATTAGGGGCCTAGATGCACCAAGATACACTTTCAAGACTCTAACCAGAATTATAGTTTTTATATCATCTGAATGTAGCTAAATATTAGAGGATTGACTAATTATAACTCTAGAAGAGTGAATTGAAGAAAGATTGGAAGTTCTTGAAGAGCAAATAATTTTCACTGCAATGAAGAATTATTTCCAGTATGTCATAGCGTGTTTAAGGCATTTATCCTTCTATTGCTACTTCCTTGTGCATGAATAAATTGTCTTAAACTAGAATCTTGTGTAGTGCCCAAATAAAAGGAACGAATCAATTATGGCTTATAGATCCGCAAATATAACCTTGATAGAAAGAAATATTTCTAGAAGAAAGAGAATTAGAAATATTATGACCATTGTTAGAAGCAACAGATGTATTTTGTAGACCTTAGAAGAGCCATGGTCATATTATTTGTAGGATAACTTTGCATAGTAATGAAGCATTGTTGTATTTTGAACCCACTTAAACTTTCCTATGGATTGTAAAAATTAAAAGAATTATACTAGATGTATACATTCTTTAATATTTAGGCTATACTATAAATATACATTTGAAGTGTATGCTACTTTAGGACTTTATTTCTCTCAATTAGAATTATGCATTGCGTTAATTTTGGTTTTTGAATTATGAGAAAAATAAATTAGCAACTCATATGGTCAGAACTTAAAATGAAATAATTTCCTACATCATGAAGATTAGTGTGTCCGCATGCTCCACTAGGAAATTAATCACTAGACCAATGTGAAATCATTTCTAGACTGTATCTAGAGGATGTTTTAGTCTTTTTGAACCCCTGTATGGGCTCATAAATCTTTGTAATAGACTCATACAGGTCTATTATCTATTTGACCCTTATGTCTTGATCAACATAAATAGTCCATTTGAAAGGACATCCCTAAAGAATAGCGCTTGATGATTAATGTATTGACATGAGTGGCAAAGTACGGCACTAAGTATCAATTGTCCACCTGAATGGACTAAACAGAAGCAATGAAGTCTTAGAAGAATTGCTATACTATTATTGCAGAGTTACAATTTATCCGTTATGAATAGGACATGCAGTCTTGAACGCAGTGGATCTCAAACATAATTCAAACTATTGGCATACAACATCTACTCAACAGTGCAACTAGTATTGAATTTTTTATCTGAAGTATGTACATATCCTACTACCATAGTAGATTGAAAAAGGCTTTCTTCGAAAAGTCTGCAAACTTTTGAACGGAGATATGTATGTAGCCTTCTACTTTTATAATTTTTTGTCAGTTAGGGAAATAGAATGAACCATTGAGAGAGAATGAACCATTGCATGAAAAATGTCAGGAAATTATGGTAGAAATGGAAGGGATCATACACATTACCTCACACTATTGAATACAGTATAAGAAGTACTAGAAGTACAGAAGTACCTAATGTGCCCAACAACTAGAAGTTGTACTGCCTAATCCTTTGTGTGATTTGAAAAGCATGATTAAGTTGTATTACCTGAACGTACTGTACCAGAGAGGGTGAAATAACGAAGAAAGAAAAGGTATCCCTCATCTCGTCCAGAGGCCTTGAACAAAAATAATAGAACGAGAACTCTAGTTCTTCATGCCCCTAAGTAACCGGAGACGTCTGGTGAAAATTTGACAAGGGAGCTTATCATACTTAATCACGAAAACTACCCCACAGAAAGAGAAAGCCAGTTGAGACCTGGCAATAGTATGAAACCTCATAAATAGGTATACCAATATGAATCTTTCCACGAAGGAAGAAACCGGCGATAAGGTGCGCACCAAAATAACCACTGGTACACTAACGGACATTGCTCCCGTATGAGAAATAATGGTGAGCAAGATGATGAAGCACCAGAATATACAGCCCATAATAAAATAACTAGAAGTTATAGAAGTTCGGGTGAATCCTGTGATATAGCAACTGCCAAATATCTGTAATTACTATTTATTGCTGCCACAATTAAAAATCTTGACCTTGAGCCTATATCGCTCATTGAATGTATGAAGAGGTCTGATCGAGCAGATTGTAAGAAGGCAATGACAACTGAATTGTCTGAATAAACTATAAGTATTGTGCACATGAATGTCGTATATCTCTCCATGTCCACTCTAAAGGATATATATGGGTATTAGTTTGAAAAGAAGAAAAATAGTAAGAGAAAAAACATGGTTTGTTGTATAATGTTTTTTCACTCAACTACTAGGAGCTGATTGTGAAATCTATTCTCCAATATTGGGCTAAATTACCTTTATAAATATAATCTCAATGACAATCAACTAACAGTTGAAAATTAAAATCAACTAGGAGTTGAATGAATCAACATGAAGTTGAAAATCGACTTGAAGTCAAATTATAAGGAGTAATGAATTGATTAATGTTGTTATTTGCATGGGAGCTTGGATCAGACATTTATATGAAGGTACATGAAGTACCATGTCTTGAACTAAGATAGAAAAAGAATAGAAATAGTCTAGTAGTATATAGTATATTTCTCTGAAAGAAATGTTGCATGAATAATAAAGATCCCTAAATAGATTATGAACATGGTTTGAATACCATAGTGAAATTGAGGAAGCAAACTCCTTCCTTGAATTTGAGTTTGAAATGACACACTTGGATAGAACAAAGTTTGCTTAGGCTTGTAGCTAAAGCATGTGCCTGATAAATTCTAGTATATCAGTCCACTTACACTCAGAAAGTGTTACAGATATTTGTCTTTAAAAGTCATTTCCTTCTAAACCCCAATGGATAGAAGGTCATTGCAAGCAGACCACAATCCATAAAGATCTAGAAAAGTGGGGGAGAAATCTTGGGACCAGAATCCCCATACTTGAGTGTTGTAGGTGCGTATACATGGCCTACTACACTAGGCTAGACATTATGTTTGCTATAAATCTACTCGTATGATCTGGCTATATTTTTCTATGTGGTGGAACTGTAGTATTCTAGTATTGGTGTAATAAATTATTACACAACAGGTTCAATAAGCCTCGAAGGGCTTAAGATCTAGTCAAAGTGTTTGAGTCTGGTTCAGGCCTCCGAATAGAGTAACACGTTACATCCAAAAGTATGTGTATTGCTGTAATACCAAGTATTTCGTGGTCTCCCTCTAGCAGTAAAGAGGGGGTATTTATAGACACAATTTGTAGAGGGTAATACGTTATTACCCCCTACTTATGACCGACTATAGCTGTAATACATAGTGTAATACAAGTAGGGGTAACACAGTAAAAGACTTGATGTAGTGTTGTAAAGTATATGTCCCATTAGAGAGGATGTATATCTCGGTTTTGGGCTTCGGGCTTTGAAGCGGCTTGTGGCATCTGAAGCGGTATCATCGAGGGGGCTTCGGCATGCGTGGACTGAAGCTTATGCTCTTTGAGGGATCCTTTATGCTAGAGGGGGCTTCGACGGTATTGCCTAAAGCTTTAGCTCTTCGAAAGGTCGTTCGAGCTCTTAGCCAATCTTTGATGATTACCGAAGTATGGCATGAATTAATTCCTCCAATAGTACCCTTCGCATTTATCTCTTCATCGGAGGAGGTGGATGAACTTCGAATTTCAGTCGTACTCTGAATCTCAACACCTCGATCTTGACCTATAAATCAATAATCTTCCTGTACGGTATTTGAGGGACATTAAATGCGTTGGCGGGCTTAATGGGACGTGCACTCGAGAGCCCAAACGACACCAGCAATGGCCTAAACTTCGAAGTCAAACCATCGCGCTACTGTTTTGCTGACGTTATTTTTATCGTGGCCCCACATGTCAGTGACCATATAGGTTTTAAATGCAGTAAGGAATTTCTACGCCAGGGGGCGAGCCTGACAGTTTTCACCACCTATATAAGCGCCTTTGCGCCCATAGTTTATTTTTACGCTGTCAAGTCGCAGTTCTTGGTTTTTGGCTCTCTTTAGTGCTTTAGCCTCTTCAGCTCATGCGCCTCAGCTTTCGAAGCCCTCTTTGCTCGAAGGCCCCCGATAGCCATTCAAAATGATGAAGAAGATGTCATCAAAGCCAAGACTTCACACCACCACAGTGTCTTCATTAGTCGAAGTGCAAACGGTAGCTGTAGTAGTGGCGAAGGTCCCTACAACCACCTTGAAGTTGCAAAAGCCAAAGGGCCTACGATCCCCATCGAAGGAGAAGCTGGAGCAAACCTTCAAGCTAATGAAGACCTCATCCATGATGAAGGCTTACGAGGACAAGGTCGAGAAACCTTGCGAAGCGCGCCTGCCAGAGGGTGAAGTGATTCCAGCACCTCGGGACAATGAAACCATTGTTTTTGAGGGCTTCTTTGAGGCAGGGCTTGGACTTCCCGCCTCACAACTGCTGGGGGAGGTGCTGCACATATTTCACCTCGAGCTCCCCCAGCTGTCACTGAATGCGGTGGCGAGGTTGGCCATCTTTGAGTGGGCTATGAGGACGGAAGGGTGTGAGGGACAAGTAGACGTCTTCATGGAAAAACCATCGCAAAACCAAAGCAGCGACCTCAGTATGACAAAACCATGAAGCTGCTGGGGTTCGAAAGCATCAATTTCCATCTTTGGAACGAGTTCACTAAGAGCTTCCCAGTGAAGGCCTCAAATGAGAGGTGGTACATGAAGTAGGAGCAGAAGTGGTTTTACGTGTCAGTTGGGGATGGCGCCAACCTTCGCTCCACCAATGCCCCCATCGCATACCACCGCCATGCCTAGGGGGGACCAAACAGGCCAACTTTGGAATCCTGTATCTAGCATCTGAAGCTGGTGGCCGCTCACATGAGTATGAGGGACCTAGCAGAGTAATTCATCCTGCTAAGGATCCCTCTGCTTAAGGCAAGGTGGCCGATCGAGTTTTGGGACTCCGCAGACTGGGAGCCAAAAACGCTGGCCTTGGAAGATATACGTAAGATACTTAAGCCATAGTCCATTTCCTTTTGTGCAACACCGGGCTTCGGTTGTTAATGACTTGTTTCATGCAGTTTTGTGGGTCAAACTCACCCCTTCGCAAGCGGTGAAGGCAGCCGAGCACATTATGGGCCCCCCACTATCGCTGAACAGACGAAGTGCATCGCACTCATTGGGAAGTGGGAGCGATACAACTGAGTGTGGGTGGGGCAGTGCGCTACCCCCTGAGATGCCAGACATGTCTTCAGGTGGTGGGGCTTCAAAAAGGAAGAGAACAACTGATGACGTATAGGCCTAGCCTTGGGCTTTGCGGCGCTAGTGTGAGCCGTCGCCTATTTCGAGGCAGACGATGGACCCACAACATCTGACCCCCTGCCACTAACTCTAGGGAGAGACTGGCCGAGCCATGAAGCAGATGCGTTACTAGGGGCTGGTATTTTGGAGGTCAGCTTAGAGGATATGGAGGCCATTTTCTAGACGGCCTTGTGTCCTTCGCTTTCTCCTAGCCTCGAAGGTAAGCTTCCTTCGAACTTTTTCCTTCGAGGTGCTTCCTTTGAGCATTTCCCGAACATAACTCGTATACATTTTATCTTGCCAGATTTCATCACGGTTGATGATGCGCAGCAGTGAAGCGGTGATGACGAGGTCAAGGGTGATGATGCGGAGGATGACTCCGATGAAGAGCACATGGAGGGTGACTCCGAGAGGGAGCACACGGAGGGCGACCTCAAAGGAGAGCACATGGAGGGTGACCCTGATGAGGAGCATCCTAAAGAGAAGGTTGGTGGGGGCAGTGATGATGGCGTCCCGCGCCCCGTGACCTCACAGGATTTATAGCCCTCATTCGAGGCCGGGGACTCGAATGGCTCAGACCCGAGGGTGCCCTTCATTGGGGCGTACCTCCCCTTGAGAGGGGTGTTAGATAGGCTCCTAGAACCTTACATTCGAGTCCACTAGGATATCTCCCGGAGTGAGCTGGTGGCCATGGTTGCAGGGTACCATCACCGTGACCTATCATCGGTGACCGAGGGTGCACTGGCTCAGGTATGGAGTGCTTCGCCGTGTTGTTTGTTTTTCCTTTGTATTTTTATTGTAACTTATTTCTTTTGAAGGTACTCATTTTGATGAGGGCGACGTCGAGGGCGTTTGGCCAGCGCAAAGCCAAGACCGCATGCATCGAGCAGGACCTTTGGTGGCATGCCTCGGCAGCTGAGGAATGGGTTGCTGAGTTGGAGGGAAGGTTACGCCAAGAGCATGAAGCCCGGTGGCTGGTGGAAGCCAAAGCCAACAAGCTCCTTGAGATAGAGGCTACTCTGAAGTCCGAGGTAGAGGGGCTTAAAGCAGAGAAGGCGACGCTTGAAGAAGCTTTTGGGAGGCTAGAAGGCGAACGCTATGGAGATGCGGCTGTGCTTGATGTGACCATCGGAGGACTTCAAGAGTCATTGGCCCACCTTAGGACTGCCAGCCGGGCCCCAAGTTTTGGGGCTAATGAGCTCTTAGGCCCTCGGGAGAAGTACCTCGAGTAGGTGGCTTCTGCTCTAGAGAAGACTATGGCTGACTTCACGGAGACCTCGGGGAGGGTCATAGCCCAGAGCATTATGCAAGCTCTTCATGATTCTAGCTGCACTCACCTCCGGCAGTTGACTTCGGCAATAGACTTCCGTTTCAGGGGCCCTAGGATGTTTTCCCCAACAGCGGAGGTCGGCATGGCATGGAGGGCCCTCCAAGACTTATGAAAGGATCAAGGGGGCCTGCTTCACAGGACCTTATCAACGAGGGCCACCGTCATGCTCAACAGCACTCCTCGCCGGCTTTATGGGTGCTGCCACCTCCTACGCCTACTCATCCCGAGGTGTAGATTCTAGGCATTTTATAAATGTTTTGATGCAAATGTAATTGGCCTCAAATATTTTAATGAAAATGGGGATATTTCGTACTTCTGCCCAGGATCGTATTGTGAATACCGAGGGTGACGTCGAGGTACTCGAAGCCTCTGAAGCCCTTCGTCATGAATGGGTAGTTTTCGAAGTAGCTAGGTCTGAAGGCTGTTCACGCTTTAAACTTCCACGAGGACCTAATGACGAAGTGCTGGCCGAAGTGGATAATGAGCTCTTAGCTTCTATTAAGATGGAGCCCATTCAAAACTCATCATCATCGCTGGTCTTAACTAGTTTTGATGGCGCGGGGTCCGAGCTTAGAGGGGATCAGCCTCCTCATCAGCCAGAGGGGGCTGCTACAGAGGAATTGGATTTCTCTACCTTTAACACCCCACATCAAGTGCTTCGATCATGGACTGATCTTCAAGAAGAGAGGAGGGCCCAATGGCCTTCAAAGCGAGGAGGCTTGAAGCTTAAGTGAAGCCCTTTGGGTCAAAGCAGTCAACACAGTGACGGAGGCTCTGGGAGTGGTTCAGAGCCGACTAGGAGCCATGGCGAGCGAGAGGTGTTCATTTTTTGCTAGGCCTCAATTGTGCTTATACATGAGTTGTATTGTAATTGATTCTATTGTACTCGGAGTACATTTATCGAGGTACTTCATACTTTGTAATTCGAGATACGTTTGAATAAAGGTTTTGTTATAACTCTTCTATTCGAAGCGTAGTTAGTATTAATTTATATCGAAGCATAGTCCGAATACATGCGTACTTACTGCTTCCCCCTTGCTCGTGGTGGGTGCGAAGCTGCATACGTGTTGCGAGCATTGTTCATTCATTAGTACTGTGCTTCGACATGTTTGTGAAGTATGCTGATTTTTGAAGTAGCGCTTCGTGTTCTTGGCCATTTGGGACCATTCTGTATGCCTCGAGTTGTTCACTCGGAGCTTTCGAAGCAAGGCCTCATGCTCTTGGTCATTTGGGACCATTGGGTACGTCTCGAGTTATTCAGTTGGAGCCAGCCCCCCTTTTTTATATCGCTTCAGGCTCGGAGGCTCTGTGAAGTGATAATGGTAGAGCGGATCACACCGAATTTTTTGGGGGTCCACAAGGGTATAAGATGTTAGTGCCGTTAACCTTACTCGGGGGAGCTACCCTCGAGCATTCGGTTCTGGGCTTCACACTAGAGCACGGTGCGCTCATATGTGTGTTAGACATTATTTGTCTCGGATCGAGCCCGTGGCTTCGGGTAGCGGAAATGGGTATGCACTAATCCAAACCATCAAGGCCATATTGTCATGACAATGTATCCATCGTTATTCCAATAGGTTCGAGGCTAGGCTAGGTGCAAACCGTTTTCCCCGGGGGATGCATATTACCTTATGACGAAGCTTGCCTGTGCAAGGCTTTTATTCAAAGGTATGGAGATTTACACAGCCGTGGTGCATGACATTATGCATAGTATCACCGGAGGTGCTCCGCATGCCAGGTGTGCTTCAATTCTTCACCTTCGAGGGTAGATAATCTGAAGGAGTCCGGTCAGTTCGATCAGAGCACAATAAATGGGCCTTTCCATTTATTGCCAAATTTACTTGGCATGAGTACACTCCACAGGACCAAGTGCCCTGGTTGTATGATGTTGGGCTTGACCTTCAGGTTGTACCAGGCCTTTGTTTGGGCTTGGTACTTTGTCAAATTGGCGACAACCCTTAACCTCGTTTGTTCTTGAAGGTCTAGGGACACTTCCGGTTCGGTGTTATCCTCCAGCAACTGAGTGCAGAGTGACCCCCCCTTTAATTCTATAGGTGTCATAGCTTCATCTCCGAACAGAAGACGGAAGGGTGTGAATCCTATTGAATGGGCTTGTGTTGTCCGAAGAGACCATAGAAATATTCAGCAATTCTTCGGCCTAGAGACCTTTTGCAAGGCCTATGATTCGACGATTGAGACCTGACAAAATATTACCATTGGCCCTTTCGACTGCTCCATTAGACTGTGGGTGTCAGACTGCGGTGAAGCATAATTCGATGCTAAGCCCTTCGTAGAATTCCTTGAACGGCTCAAAGTCGAACTGAGTGCCATTGTTGATTGTCAACTGTCTGGGTACTCTGAAGCAGCAAATTATGTTCTGCCAAAAGAACTTCTAAATGTTGTTTGAGGTTATCGCGGTTAATGCTTCGGCTTCCACCCATTTGGAGAAGTACTCGATGGTGATGATTGTGAACTTCAAGTTACCCTTCGCTCTTGGGAAGGTTCTGATTAAGTCCATGCCCTGACGAGCTAGAGGCCATACTGGGGCAATGACCTACAGCAGAGTGGGTGATAAGTAACTTCGCCTGCTCATCCACTGGCACCCCTGGTAGCTACGAACGAGGTCCTCAACATCTGTAGTTATAGTGAGCCAGTAAAGCGCTTGCTGAAGTGTCTTGCCTATGAGAGCTCGGGATGCTAAATGGCTCCTGCACAGTCCTTCGTGAATCTCTCGAAATGTGTCTTGGCCTTACGATCTGGAGATGCAACAAAGTAGCGGAGCACACACTCCAGATCTGTATAGTTGGTCGTTGATTATATGATAATTCTAGACCCTGTACTTAATCCTTCGCAATTTGGGGCCTTCTGGTAGGTCCGTATATTCTTTTAGCATGGCTATAATGGGGCTTCATCAGTCGTTTGTCTATATATACAGTACCTCGATAGCTTCTGGTATTAATGTGGATGATATAGATAGTACTTCATAAAATACTCCAATCGGTGGGTCTTGGCCACTGGCTGCTGCTTTGGCTAGAGCATCGGCTTGCTGATTGTCATCTGTCAGGATGCTCCGAATTGAAATTCCCTTGAAAGCTAGCTCTGCCTTGTGCACTTCGGCCAAATACTCTGCGAGGTCAGGGTGCCACACCTAGAAACTTTTGTCGACATGGCCTGCGATAACCTGGGATTATGTCCTTACAATGACCCCGGCGATGCCTAGTGCATGCACCTTTCGAAGACCTAACAATACGTCTTCGTACTTAGCCACGCTATTTGTAGCCTTGAAATTTAGTATTACAGAGTACAAGGCTTTCTGGTCAGAGGGGGAAATTATTACAGCTTCGACACCCATGCCAGAGGCCTGATAAATCTTGTCTGAATAAATAGTATAAATGCCTTAACACGGTGCTTCGAGGGTCCATGCCACCGGAGGGGTCCACTCTGCAATGAAGTCTGCTAAGATCTGAGACTTGATCATGGTACGTGCAGTAAAAGTGATCCCAAAGGGAGCTAGCTCGATGGCCCACTTCCCAACTTGCCTTGTGGAATCCTTATTGCGGAGCATATCCTCGAGTGGGTACGACGTTGGCACAATAATATTGTGTGCGAGAAAATAGTGCCGAAGCTTCCTCGAAGCCATGACGAGGGAGTAGGTAATTTTCTCTAGCTCCGTATACCTCATCTTTGCGCTGGATAAGGCCTTAGAGATGAAGTATATAGGCCTTTGGGCTAATTTGCCTTCGATATCTACTTCATGGACTAGCACTGCGCTGACGGCAAAGCCTGTTGTTGTGAGGTACAATAGGAGCCCTTCTTCGGGAAGCAGAGTGGTAAGAGTAGCCAAATCTGTGAGGTACAATTTCATGTCATCAAAGTTGGCTTGGCACTCAGAGGTCCATGCGAAGTCTTCGGAGCCCTTCAGCGGCTTAAAAATAGGTAGGCTTCGCTCGGTCGAGCGTGCGAGGAACCTTCTTAAAGCAGCGAGGTGACCTACGAGCTTCTGGCCCTATTTTAAATTCTCTGGGGTGCCATTTTTTGCAATGCGCTGATTTGTGTTGAGCTAGCTTCGATCCCTCGACTCGAAACTAGATATCCCAACAGCTTGCTGGCTCGGGCTCTAAAGATGCACCTTTCTGGATTTAGCCAAATTCCTACCCTTAGCAAACTTTTGAAGGTCTCGGCTAAATCCCTGTTGTGTATATTTTTCTTAGTGCTCTTTATTACAATGTAATCCATATAGGTCTCGACATTCCTTCCTAGTTTATGGTCTAAGGCCTTCGCAATTAATCTAGAGAAGGTAGCCCTAGCATTTCTTAGGCCAAAGGCATTCGTGCATAGCAATATACCCTTGAAGGGGTGAGAAAACTTGTCTTCTCTTGGTCTTCTTGTTTGAGCCACACTTGATGGTAGCTAGAGTACGCATCAAGGAAACTTAGCAACTCGGAGCCAACGGTAGAGTTGACAAGCTAGTCAATGCGAGGCATGGGGTAGGGGTCATGGGAGCATGCTTTATTCAATGAAATGTAGTCGAAACACATACGTCATTTCCCCGTGTTCTTCTTTTTTATAAAAACAGGATTTGATAGCCACTCTGAATGGCTAACCTCCCGTATGACCCCGGCACGAAGTAGCTTCTCTACTTTAATCTTAGCGGGGCTTGCTCTTTCGGTTGATAACTTGTGGAGGCCTTGGCGTACTGGACGAGCTCGAGGGTTTACTAGCAAGGAGTGCTCAAAAAAGCTTCAATCTACTCCTAGAATGTCTTTGTCAGTCCATGTGAAGACATCGAGGTTAGACCTTATGGTTCCTTTCGAGCGAGGCAAGCTCTTCGAGGCTTAAATCACCTCAGAACTGCAGAGAGTACTCGAGCCCTCCTTCGACAATAACCTAGGTAATTATTTCTCCATCAGGCCAGGGTTTGACGGTAGGTCCTCGCTGTTCTAGGAGCATGCTTCCTCTCTCTTGTGCTTGCACGGAGTGTACTTGATGAGCATCGATGGGGATGGTGTTGCCGTATTTGACCCTTCGCGCAACGCTTTGGTCCACAAGCACTGTGAGGACCCCCTTGAGTGGGAATCTTAACACACAAATAATTGAGGTGCACGACTGCTCTGAACTGGTTCAGAGTTCCCCTCCCAAGTATGGTGTTGTACGCATATGGGGCATCGATGACATCGAAAATAATCTCTTCTGTGCGCGTGAGGTTGCCTTCGCTGAAGGTGACTTCGAGGCTGATTTGGCCTATTGTTTTGAGGGGCGGCCCATTAAACCCTTGCAGAGGCATCGCAGCTGGAAGGAGATGCTTCTGAGGGATACAAAGCTGGTCGAAGGCATGCGTGAAAATAATGTCTATGGAGCTGCCACAATCGACGAGCACTCGCCACACCTCGGTGCCGATGATGTCAGTGGAGATGACGAGGGGGTCCACGTGTGGGAACTTGATTCTGACGGCGTCTTCGGTGGTGAAGGAGATTGGCAGATGAGCCCACTCTGGCATTGATGCGGCCGGGGACGAGGTCCCAATATGCCCTACTTTGTGGACATAGTCACGCCTCTATCGCTTGGATAGATTTTCGAGTGCCCCTCCACCGGAGATTGGGAGCACGACCTGCATCGGGGGCCCTGGTGCGTTCTCAACCTTGAGGGTGGCATTATGTTTGCTGTCGGGACTCGGGCATCGCTTCGTTTGGCTCAGCATGGGCCATGGCCTGAACATGCTCCGAGTGGGCTGCTTCGGGGGCTCGATTCGTCATCCCTTGGCTTACAGTATGCTCGAGGTAGTCTCCCCGTAGGGCCAAAATGGCTTTGCAACTGTTAGTGTTGTGGCTGCAGTTGGCTTCGTGCATATTACAGAAGAAGCTTTGACCTAGGATGGGGGCTCTGGCTGCTGGCCTTGGCCCAGTGCCTCGGCCTCGGCCCTGGCCTTGATAGAACTTTGGGGGCCAAGGCTCGGCAATGTTTAACACTTCACTCCGGAAGTACTTCTTACTTCTTTTGGATTCAGGAGCTCTGGCTTCCACAGATGCCAGCTTTGGTGGACTCAGAGCTCGCACCTTCGATGCCTAGACTTGTGTGATGGTGGCATTCCTACGGGGCTGCCCTTTCTCAGAACGGGCATGCTCCTCAAAATACTTCATTAGCTGGGCCACCGAAGATATAGGCTTCCGGTGCAACTTGTCTAGGAGGCCTGGATAGGTGACGCCTTCACGAGCTACGTTGACCATAGATGATGTCGAAAGTCCCTTGATCTAGGACTTCGTGTAGGTGAAGCATTAGAAATATTGGCGGAGGGTCTCTCCGGGCTATTGCTTCACCTGAAAAAGGCTCCCGGTGGACATGGGAGCCACGTAAGTCCCCTAGAAGTTGCTGGTGAACTTTTTTCATAGGTGCTCCCTGGACTTGGTAGAGCCATGCTTGAGGGACCAAAACCACTAAAGGGCTATGCCTCAAGGACCAAAGGAAAGCATTTAGCCATTGTGTCCCTTTCACCTCCACTGGCTTCAATTGCGAGGGCATAGGAGCGCATGAAGTTGTCAGGGTTTGAATCCCTAGAGTACTTTAGTAGCTTCGTAGCCCAAAACTTCGGGTAGAAGCGGACCATTTAAATGTCAGGGTGCAGCGGTGACCTAACGTCGAAGGAGGCATTTTGCCTCCGCTCCTGAGATCCTTACTCTCCATGGTCACTCAGAGTGACGATGGTGGGCCTCAAAGGATCGATGGAGATATCCAGGGTGTGTGCCTCCTTAGTGGCGTTTTGACGCCACCTTGAGACTTCTGCACACACCAAGGCCAGCTCAGAGGCCTGAAGGTCTTCGAGGGCTCCGGCTCATTGAGAAGGCTCCCCAAGCTACTGCGACCGAACGTAATCAGTATGCAGTGCCATGGGAGGTGGTAGGGTGGTTGGGCATAAGGGCCCTGCAGCTTCGAGGGAGACCGCCTCCAGGGGGGCCATAGCAGGCCCCTCCGGCCCAGAGGTGGTGTTTATCGTCGGGAGGGCTACGGTGTGCTCCATAGCCCCTGAAGCGAGGTTTGCCGAGGGGAGGTCCATGGTGCGCTCCACGGCCCTAGATAGGCCTCCGAGGTTTGTGAGATTCTCAGAGTCCCTCTCGTGGGCCTCGGTGGGAGGGTCCTCCGAGCACAGCATAGCCTTCAAAACCTGAGTGGACTTCTGGGTGAGGGGCACAGCTTTGCCCTTCTTCGGAGGCATGCTTCGAAGTTGATTAGGAATTGTGGTAGAGATGCTAGTTTAGAACTAGGGTCCCTATAGACGGTGCCAACTGTTGGTATTATAAATTATTACATAACAGGTTCAATAAGCCTCGAATGGTTTAAGATCTAGTCAAAGTGTTTGAGTCCGGTTCAGGCCTCTGAATGGAGTAACATCTTACATCCGGAAGTATGTGTATTGCTGTAATATCAAGTATTTCGTGGTCCCCGTCTAGCAGTAAAGAGGGGGTATTTATAGACATAATTTATAGAGGGTAATACGTTATTACCCCCTACTTACAACCGATTATAGTTGTAATACACAGTATAATATAAGTAGGGGTAACATAGTAAAAGACTTGATGTAGTGATGTAAAGTATGCGTCCCATCAGAGAGGACATATACCCCTGGTTTTGGGCTTTGGGCTTTGGGCTTTGAAGTGGTTTGTGGCCTCCGAAGCGGTATCGTCGAGGGGGCTTTGGCATGCATGGACCGAAGCTTATGCTCTTTGAGAGATCCTTCAGGCCAGAGGAGGCTTCGACGGTATGGCCCGAAGCTTTAGCTCTTCGAAGGGTCATCCGGGCTCTTAGCCAATCTTAGATGATTACCGAAGTACGGCTTGAATTAATTCCTCCAACAACTAGAAATCGTCAAATCAAGTCTTGCATTGACTTCGACGAACCACTCAAAAATAATAGCTTTTGTATAAAGCCTCCCCAGAATATACATGGTTTAGAAGAATAGTTTATCACATCTAGCAATCATGTGAATTAAATCATGTTGATACCCTTACTACTATCCATGAAGATAACGTAACTTACGTTGCACAAGTGCAGTTAGGATATATGAAGAGCAATTTGATGAAGCTCATAAACCCCAATTTCTTCTATGCTCATAAATTGTATAAGACGAATGAAATAAAGATGATGCACAAGTCATGTGAATATCTCGTAGATTATTCACTAAGTCTCTTCCAAAACATCTAGCATTGAAAGATGTGTTCATTAGACTTAAAGAGTTGTGTATTTCAGAAGGAGAAACTTCACATAACACTGAAAAGAAGAATTAAATTTTAGTTAAGCAGACTAAGTACCCGAATTATTCTTGAAAACCATATAAAATATTTGAGTGAATTATACTCTTTTTCACTCGAATGAGTTTTTCTAAAGTTTCTCATATTAAGGTTTTTAATGAGTCAATTCGTGTAGCCAAGATGCGCGATATGTACTCTCTCAATTTTTCCTACTAGATCTTTGAAAAGTTTTGATGATGCATATGCATGTCGCGAGAAGTTTCAAGGGAGAGTGTTAGGAAACCGAATAATCCTAACCGAATCTGGTTTATTGGGCACGTGTATCTCTTGAGGTTTTTACCTATAAATAGAGGAGCCATCTCCTCATTTGTATGTGAATGAATCTGAATAATAAAGATGTTCACATTTATCTTTATATACTGTGTTTTGTTCTTTATCTTAAAACTTTGGACTACACATGGTAGGAGAGTTACTCAATATAAAGCAGATGGAAAATTGCGATATATGAGATGATCAATAGCTGAACAAAGATTAGGAGAGATATTAAATAAGAAACACAGTTACACATTAAAATTTTGGAAAGGAGGAGTACATAGATAAGGAATACCACACAACACGATTTGAACGAGAGAACGGTAAAAAGTCAAAAGTAGCTTGAATTAGAGTGACACTTCTCGGAAAGAGGGGAAAACAACGTCAACCCATTATTGTTACTCTAATACTGTAGTAGTAAACTAACAATAAGCTCGACCGCTTAATCCCTAAATAAGAAAAGGCAATCTACTTAGAATCTGACGCTTAATTTAATTTTGGTGGGAGATTTGATAGTTTGTTATTTAAAAGTTTTGTGTATTTGACTATTTGACACTCTGTAAATAACATATGAAACTATCTAAATTCATAAATATAGATCCATAATCAAACACACTTTTAAATAACAAATCATCAAATATTATTTTGGTACATCTTTTTTGGAAGCAGCAGCCTCATCCTTCCGATAGGCCATTATTTGTATGTAAGAAGAATGGGCATTGACGCCTATGATACCCAGACGACCACGCAGAACGTAATTATCTGGCTCAACGGCGGCGGCTCAAGCGCCTATCTCGTACAGCCTCCTCTTGCAGTCGCAGTCGCAGCGCAACCGTCCCCGCCCGTATCCCTGCGCCGCCGCGCGCCGAGCCGCCCAACGCACCGCCGTCGACTGCATGCTTGCGAATAGCGATCTCCTCATCATCTCTCTGAACCGGGCCTTGATCTGGATTGAATACGCAAGATGTGATAGGTTTGCATGCATATATAGGAGGGAGGCGAGGGTCAAAACGAGTCCTGCACGGATTCGGCTTCCCGAGCTAGAGGGGGATCACGACCCGGCGGCGCTGCAATCCGAGGTCGAGGAGTAGGGCGACGCTCCGATCAGAGGCTGTGTTGGAGGAGGAGGAGGCAGAGGCCTGGTCAGCCAGTAGCCCAGGACGATCATCTGATGGGTCTGCAGGAGAGCTGCTGGATGATGGGCAGTCTTCTATTTCTGCATCCTCTGGAACACCTCAGAGATACAAAACGTTGTTGCGCCCGCAGATTGAGCAGCGAACTGATAGCCAGAATATCAGGGGATAAGGGGATAAGTACTCACTTCCGATTACAATTTTCAGAAATTAAAAAAATACTGCACACAAACATACTGTCAGTGATGGTGCTAACCCCTACCTATTAGATAAACTGATGTAAATTTCTAAACCATAAAAATTATAATAACATATTTACAACTAGACCAAATATCATCGCCAACTTGGCATTCAGTTGTATAAATAAAAAGTGATACATCATTAAGTCTCATTTCACAATAAATGCTACTCTGCTCTCGCGTGCCTTATGGGCCTTGTTCAGAGAGCTTCTAGAGAGCTTCTAGGAGCTGTAATTATACTTATAATCTTCGGCTTTTCTATGTATCTATTTAGTTTAGCTTCTAGCATCTCAGTCAGGAAGTTGGTTAGAAAAGCTGAACCAAATGGGTTCTCGTAGTATAAATTTGAAAGCTAGTATACTTCAGATTTCATAGCTTTCATAGTCAGCTTTTGGTAGAAATTACCCACCATTACCATTAATGAAATACCCCTTCGCACACCTCTTTTCTCTTCGCACCGTCCTCACCACATCACAGAAAGCAATCGCCGCCACCGTAGCTCCCCAACGTCACCGTTCCCCACCGTCCTCCTCGGCGGCGTCAGTCCCCACCGTCCTCCCCAGCACCGTCGGTCCCCGCCATTCTCCCTGGCGCCAGCGGTTCCCCCACCAGAGTCGCCTCTCCCACGCCGCCCCCGCTCTAACGCCGCCGCCCCCGCCCTAACGCCGCCTGTCTCTGGCGTCCTCCTCGGCGCCACCTCTCCCATGCTGTCCCCCGCCCTAGCACCCAGAGTTCATGCCGGCCCCTACCTGCAGCAAGAAGCACAACAAGAAGAGCAGCAAGGTATTTCTTCTATCTGTTGTACATTTATTTCAATAGATAAACCAAGAAATATGTTATTGAATTGTTAATAGTAGATGCAAGAATATGGTTTATACTGTTTTTGTGCTGCTTGGGATTGCAAGAATGAACATTGTTTATACAGTTTTTGTGAATAGTAGATGCAAGAACATTGTTTATACTGTTTTTGTGCTGCTTGGGATTGCAAGAATATACTGTTCTTTAGCACTTTCCTGATTAGTTAATAAATTTTGCTTGATTGAAGTATTAATTCTTTCCATACCCTCTAGGATCTCAACTGGTGTATAAATTTCTGAGCTTGTCAACATTAGATCATCCTTTTGGTGTTGTATTGTATTTTTCAATCTGTTATTGTCATCTTTAGCTGTAGTTCATGATTATTTAATAACTGGTATGTTCTGTATTCTTCCACCAGAATCCTTTTATTTCCTCTTGGTTGTGGGAAGCATCAGACCTCGTTCATAATTTTTACTCAGCAAATCTGCTTGGTAATTCAGATCAAGGCTGGATTTGGTGAAGGCAAGGATCTTGTTGTGACTGTCATGTCTTCCATGGGGGAGGAGCAGATCTAAAGAAAAAAGGCATGTATCGAGAAAGGCATTCGCCCAGCTTGAGCTGGCTTTTGCCGTAGCAACACAAGTGCCATGATTGCTGGGCGTAGCATATCTGATTACCACTACCCACCATGACATTTGGGACCTGTATTTTCCATGGTTTTATGCCCTCTGTTTGGTATCAATAATTGATTTGGGACGGTGGAAACCATATACGGTGGAAACAAATTTCTGAGATTTTAGTTTTTGTCCGTGTTGTTATATGGCAATAATATATTATCATTAGTTGATATAATTCTTCATTTGTGCATTTTTGTATTATTTAAATCTATGAAACATTCCAAAATTTCCTTATTGCAACAATGTTTAAATAAGTCAGTGTTTTGTATAGTAACAGTGCAACCAAACATGGGTATTACAGACATTTACCAGCAAAATAAAAATCCATAGCTACACCAACCAAACAACTTTTCAGTTTTTCTACGGCTCACAGCTCACAGCAGTTTTTTTTAGAATCTATAGCTCAACCAAACACACCCTAAATAGTTGAGATTTTTTCAAACTGTAGAACTCAAAAGCTATAAAATCTGAAAATGAACTAAATCCAAAAGGTGAAAAAATCTAGAATTTTGACTTCTCTAGATTTTTACCATCTAGATACCTACCAATTGTTTGTCATAATCTTACTCTCCCCAAATAGTGCTATAATTTTAGATGCTACAATTTGTTGAACCATAGGACCATACGAATCATGTTCATTATGATTCATGCATATTGTCAAAGCACAGATAGAGGCTTCAGAAGTAATAGGGCACATGAGCTTTTTATAGGACCAAGCTGATAAGCATCCAGAAACGACCAAATGCTAACGGATGCATTACATTATCAGTATCTCTCCTAGATTTCCAGACAGCTCGCCATCGATTTATTCCTCGGCATTAGCAAGCTGCAATGAGTACACAGAAATTTAGCAAAAAAAAATTCTAACTGTTCATCCATATTGAAATCGGAATGGCTCTAATTCTACAACTACAATAGTGACATAAAATTATGAAACAATGCCAGGTAGTCATTGTACTCCATCACATAAGCTAACCACGAAACTGTTAAGTATGCCTGCCAATTCATATAGGAGGAAAGGGAAAGCCAGTTGCCCGCATCACCCCTGGCGGTGGCTGGGGCGAAACCCTAATTGCCTAGCCGCCACTACCTCTTCCCCTCCACTCCTCGCTGTCACTGGAGCTCTCCGCCGAGACTCCGGGCGGTCATGAGGAAGGCGACTGTGGGGCCTTCTTCCTCTCCTTTTCCCAGTTCTTCGGCGCGGAAGGCATTCTTCGGTGGCAAGGTCGGCCAAGCACCAGGCGCAGTGGCCAGGGGCGCGCGCTGACCGAGGGGCACCGGACGTGGCAACCAGGGGTGCGTGGCAGCTAGGCAGCGTGCGCCGACTAGGGGGCACCGTACGATGGCACGGCAGCCACATGGCAGCGGGCAGAGGCCAAAGGCGGCATGTGGTGGCACGCGCGGCCAGCCATTGGCGGGCTGGTGCCCCCCAATGCACCTGTCATCCAGATCTACGGTGGTCCGATGAGTCAGGGGCCACCGGTGGTGGGTGGCGGTCCAGGTGGAGGCCTGCGACGACGCGTGGTGGTCAGGTGGTGCACGTCTAGTAGGAAGTGGCGTGTGGATGTTAGAGGTGGCACGTGGAAGGCACGTTGGCTAGGTGGTGGCGTGAGGCGGCCAAGAGGCAGTGTGCAGAGGCTAGAGGTGGCGCATGGTGGCTGAAGGCAGAGCACGGTGGCCAGAGGCGGCGCACGGTGGCCATGCTTTGGTAGGCAGCATGGCCTTGCGGTAGGTCCACAAGGCCTTAGGCGTTGGCGCGGGAGTTGTTTCGATTGTGGGCATACCTTTGTGTCACCCGTGGTGCACGCGGTGACCCTTGGTGGTGGTTCAGGATTGGATCAGTGGTCGGGCAGAGCTAGTGGCGGGCAGTTCCTTTTCAGTTGGCCACCCTTGGCTGACTCAGGATGGTTCTTTTGATGGTGTCTCAGCAGTGCGACGGTCGTCTCTTCCTGTTCTCCTCTCCTCCCTCTCCTTAGAGTTTCTCCCCTTCTTTATCCATCTTCCTCCTCGGTCATGGGGTGCTCCTTGGGTTTAGAGGTAGTCAGCTTTGGGATTTGTGGTCTTCGCCTGCTGTTGCTGTCGTCGTGGAGGAGTGGTGCTAGCGGTGGGGCGCTGGTCAGTTGGAGGCAGTAGAGGTGTGCGATCCTGTGCTTGTTCTGGGCTTTTAGGTATTGAAGTGCTGGTGTGCAGGGTGCTTGCCTGCTTGGTTGTTTTGGTTATTGGGCAGTTAGGGTGTGTCTTCAGGTTTGCGAGAGAAAGCTACAGGTGAAATTCTAGCCTAGCCTTGCTTGGGCGATAATGATGACGTATTCTAGCGCTATGTTCCTCTCTTGGGGCTTTGTCGAGTAGCCTTGCTCTCCTCCCTTGCAAGTTCCTTTGTTGAAAACTAGCCTAAGTCTTTTAGGCGGGCGATGGCGGCGTTTTTTTTTTGCGTCGTGACCTCCCTAGAGGCGTTGTCTTGTAGGTCTTGCTACTCGTCCTCGCTGCTCTATGCTCTCTTCCTAGTAGAGCTATCTATGGCGAGTGTTGGTGTCTCTCCTACTAGCATTGGTCAGTCTCTCATAAGGGTGGCTGATGTAGTGCTAGCCTTGGGTCTAGGACTTGTGCTACTTGCCCTTGTGGGAGTGTTTCTTTTCACTTGATTATAGCCTTCCAGGGTTATAATCTTCTAATTTTTTTCTCTATTAATACACACCTCCACTCTGTCTTGTGTGGGTAACTCAATTCATATAGGACTCCGTAGAAACAAGATAACCTGTTGAAGAAAAAGGTCCAGCCATGCATTACTACAAGCAGGACAAGGAGGAGTACTGTTGAAAAAACCAGCCGAATAACCAATTAATCATCGCCCAATTAACTTATGATCCACATTCATCTAGTTAATTTAATATAAAATCGGCATATTAATCGATGGGCTGATTAATCGGATGGTCAATCCGATCAATCGCGTGTATAAAAACACGGTAGGTTTGATTCCATTCCTCTGTGCTGCACCTAATGTAGCTGAGGAATTAGCTATCTCAGAAACATTTTAGTGCAATTAGTAGTAACACGTCAAAATGCATCTTCGATCAAAACCCTTCAGCATATTCACTCAAATCCAACTAATGAACACTTGCAATTGCATCACATATTTATCACGATAAGAACAACCAGTATGTCCAGAATCACCAAAACCATTACATGAAGCCCCAGGTAGGAGATGAATCTGGTTTGGGTCCTTCTGATCAACAATGTAGTGCATTCATATACATCTGGCATTTTATCTTTAGTCTTTTTCCAGATCAGCTCAGTTATCTTTTGCTTCACAAGGGTTGAAACCACGACCATCCATGTTCCAAACCCTCTGATGGTGTTGAGTGTCATTATGAAAAAAGTAAAAGTCTCATGAATAATCCATAGGTGAAGGTTGTTTACAGCCTAATGCAGTTAATCAAGTTTCTTACTTGAAGTTAGAATCATTTTTCACTCTATTTGTTGATTCCTGCAACAATTTCAGAACAGAAGCTTGAAGTTTTCATCATCCTAAAATAGGAAACTGCATTAGAAGGGAAACTAGTACTATATAAAACACAATCACATTGAAACATATTTGGGTCACTGACAGATAAATTAGGAATCTGCTTCAAATCTGATCAAAATGCTCATCATTTTGACTTAAAAAGTGCATATCCCCATATCAACATACATAATAAAATTGCATCAAATTGGCTTTCGCACGTAGTAAATCAACGACCAAATTGTAAACTGAACGAGGGATTACACTACTCTTTATTAATAACATAAGTACTACACAAGAGATTACACAACTCTTTAGGTGGCTATTACTCTTACTCTCACACTCTTTTCTATCTAGTACTCCCCACTACTCACCATATCCTTTGGATCAATAGTAAGGAGGGGAAGGGTGCCTCTATTTATAGATTTACAAGACTATTGAATGATTGACACATGGCAACACATGAACCCTTGATTTAGTTTCTACACTATTCCTAGAAAATATCTAATCTCTAGATTTTTCTCAAGCTATCATGACAAAAATGATTCTACACACTTCTAACTAAATATCAATACTCATGAATATATGAAAAACTTTTAGAAGGTTGCTTTGTGTAAGATCGAAATACACTAACCATGGCAACCAGAGGGAAGTGAATGGTTGTAGTACCCCAAAAATGACCCCAAAAATAAAATCAGAAAGCTAATTTCTAACCAATCTGCAAAATCCCTGACCAGACTAAAATTCTCGATGACTCAGAAGATTTCTTGAGGAATTCTCAAATTTCCTGAGGGCTTTCTCGAGGACTCAGTAAATTTTCCGAGAACAATCCCGAGAGTTGAAAACAACCTGACCAAGGAACGGTAAAATTAGCGTAACTTTAAAACCATAACTCGGATTGATCTAAAATTTTAACACAAGAAACTAGACTTCAATACGAAACTTTCCCTAGTTGTTTAACTAAAATCCGAGTTACCAATCAAAAGTTATGATCCTCGAAAGTTGCTATATCGTAAAAATATAACAAATTCTATCCAAAAATTAAAATCTTAATTACCGATAAAATACGAGGAATTAGCCAACAAAACTTTTCAGATTTCTCTCTTAATGTCCTTGCAAGATTTTGGATGAATCAATTTGAATTAAATCGCAAGAAAAAGTTGAATCACAGAATAAACCAAAACGATGCAAACCGATAAACATTAAGAAGAAAGAATGTGACATCACACTCCTTAATGCTTGAAGATGAATCTTTATTGCATAAGACTGTTTACAAGGTACATCCAAAGCACCCCTCACCAAATCACGAACAAAGCTTTAGATAGAGAGCAAAAGGCTAAACCCTAATTTTCTCTTGTTCCTCGTACATTTGTTTTGCTCTCCTCTATAGTGTTTCTATAGTCCCTCATGGCTGTCACCATGAGTCATGAAATTAACAACTTATGGAATTCTAATCCAACTAGGAATCTATATCTCTTATGAATCCAACAAATCCTAACTCCTTCTGAATTTTTCTCTCTTTCTATATCTGCACACATCTCACGTATGCCATATGGAAACCTCGCATCCTTTCCATATTCACACACATCTCATATACGCCATTTGGAAACCTCATCTTCATGTGCCATATCCTCTAGCCTGAGCGTCCCGCATGACATCCTCAATCGTTCTGAACCTCAACTCCTCCTTGAGCCTAGTTCCGGTCCCATCATCGACCATGACTCGCTCTCAAGCAATGCTTACACATGAATAAACCAAGAAACCATTTTCTGAGCATAAGTTCTTATCAACTTGACTCAATTAGTCTAATCAAACATTTTCAACTTAACTCAAACATTCCAATCAATCATAAACATTGTGTATTTATGGAATAAATAATTTAAGCATATGATCCAGCTCGAACATAAAAAATCCGAGTGATCCAAAACCCCGAGTGCTAAAATCTCTCGGGTGCTGAAATCTCTCGAGGGCTGAAATCTCTCGAGGGCTGAAATTCCTGGAGGGCTATCTCTCGAGGGCTGAATTTTCTCGTGTGCTTAGTGCGAAGTGCACGACAAGAGTGCTCGACCACTCAAACCAATCAAAACTAATTTATTTAACACATATCGACAACAAACTAATTTGTTCATCACTTATCAACGATCATACACATGATCTCGTAATCTCCTCCTAGATGAATACATTGGCAACACCATTAAAAAGCACGAAGAAATTTTTTTGATTTTCGAAAGCACAAGCACAAGTTTTTCTCCCCGAAAGCTTTTTCAAATAACAATAAATAAAACTCCCTCGAAAATTGATTGCAAAAGACAATGATTTCATTAAAAACCAATTTCTCCCTGTAAGCATTTCTCACTCTTTGACAATAATTTCATCAAGTGAAGCAAAAGAGAGAAATTATCATAAGAACACCATTTGTTTTATTTTTTGATTTGAGAGCTTTGAAGTGTACCTAAAGCAACCGTGTGACAAGATTTGCAACACAAATGAAATATATAGATCTACCAACTAATAATCAATTCTAAAAGCCAAAAGATAAAACTAAGCCATAATTCCAAGTTCAAATCAGCACTAGAATGTTGACTTTCACTAGGACCAATCTAAGAGAAATACCTTACACACAATTCAGTCGCGTCCACAAAACCAAAACAACGCTTAGTGCTCTTCAAAGTGCAATTCAGTCATTGAAAATTTTAGATTTGATACATGCAGCTTTTATATGAAATTTTCACAAGTGTCTATCTTAGCACTGTGACCACTGATCTAGAGACAGATGGTGCCATCTGAGTTTCAGTCACACGATCTATTGTTAGGTTCTTACACACACAAGCAGTCTCCATTTCAATAGTCTGGTCATCTATGATTATCTCCAAGTTCATATCAAGGTGTAATGATAATCAGTCTCGTGAGACAACCTAGGCAAAATATTTTTTCATGAATGTAGAATTTTCTTGTGCTTTTGCACACTTTCTTTTCTTTTTGAACTTTTTGTGCTTTTGCACACTTTCTTTTCTTTTTCATTCAGATTTAATTGTTTTGACATTGCACGAGCTATAGTACTACTAGTACTAAAATTAAAAGCACTATCATGGTGAAATAAACACAGCTAGAACATATGTAAGCATATTGAACTCAAACTAGCCACCAGATCAGTACAATATATTTCTTTATGTTTCACTTGAATATTTATGTGTCATGCGTCATATCCCTTAAAAACTATGTCATAGACTCATAAAAAGACTAAAAGACATGAAAGCAAGACTAGTGATCCATTAACTTCACAAGATATTGCTAGAAAAACATAAAGATTAACTGAAGGTAAAAATCAAAGCTCCATGTTCTGATCTTATTATTATTTTTTATTAGGAATAAAAACAATGCATAAGAATAAACATGAATGCATTATGATACAAATAACAAAGTAAACTCCTACTCAAAACAAACCCATTGGATGAACAATGCCCAATTCCCCTCAAAAAAAAGCAAAGCGACAAGAATTCAAAGATTTAGTGGAAATGTCTGTCAATTGTAACTCAGTGTCAATAAATAGAAGCACAACATCACATTTCTCTACATAATCTCTAAGAAAATGATATCGAATATCAATATGCTTTGTTCTAGAATGTTGCATTGGGTTCTTAGCAATATTTATAGTACTTGTGTTATCACAATAAAGTAGAACATGATCATAATTAAGCTCATAATCCTTGAGTGTAGAAATAAGCAAAAGAACTTGTGAGCAATAATTAGCAGCATCAACATATTCATTTTTAGCAATGGATTGTGCAACAGAAGATTGTTTTCTAGATGGCCAAGCAATAAGTGATGTACCCAAGAAATGACATGTATCGCTAGTACTCTTTCTATTAATTCTATAACTTCCAAAATTAGTATCAGAAAAAGCTCTTAAACTAACACTTAAGGAAGTAGAGTACCAAATGCCAAATTCTTGAGAAAATTTGAGATATCTGAGAATGCGCTTGACAGCTTGATGATGTGAAACATGAGAAGAAGCTTGAAATCGAGCGCACAGACAAACAAAAAATTAAATATCTAGCCTCGATGAAGTGAGATACACAGGCATTGTCATTAATTCGTTCCAATATCTTAAAAGGGCCATCAGCTCTTGGCATCAATTTAGACTTGCATAATTCAGGAAATCATTCTTTTCATAAATGTAACCTAACAAGGTCACCAGGTTCAAATGTTACATGTTTGCGACATTTGCTACCAGCAAGCTGATATTTTGCATTCATAGATTTAATGTTTGCTTTTGTTGTCTAATGCAGTTTCAAGATCATTTCAGCATGCTTTGTAGTATCAAAATTCAATTTCTCCGTAGCTGGAATAAGTAATAAATCAATTGGAGCATGAGGAATAGAACTGTACACAATCTCAAAAGGGCATAACTTAGTAGTAGAATGCACTGATCGATTATAAGCAAACGCAATATGAGGCAAGCATTCTTCCTACATCTTAATATTTTGTTTCAATATGGACCTAAGTATGGTAGACAATGTTCTATTCACAATCTCTATTTACCCATCAGTTTGAGGATGACAAGTAGTAAAAAACAACAATTTAGTTCCTAATTTAGTCCACAAAGTTTTGTAAAAGTGACTAAGGAATTTAGCATGACAATCTGATACGATAGTGTTTGGTAGACTATGCAATCGAACAACTTCCCAAAAAAACAAATCAGCAACATGGGTAGCATCATCACTTTTATGACATAGAATGAAATGTACCATCTTAGAAAATATATCCACAACAACAAAAATGCTATCCCTTCCCTTCTTTGTTCTAGGCAGCCCTAAAACGAAGTCCATAGATATATTCTCCTAAGGTATGCTAGGAATTGGAAGGGACATGTAAAGACCATGTGGATACAATCGTGACTTAGCTTTTTAACATATCGTGCAGCGGGAGACAAAGCGTTCTACATCCCGCCTCATCTCTGGCCAAAAGAAGTGGCCAGCAAGTATGTCCTCTGTCTTCTTCACACCAAAGTATCCCATCAATCGACCTCTATGGGCCTCCTGTAACAGCAATAGACAAACAGAGCAAGCTAGAATGCATAGCTTGTTAGCCCTGAATACAAAACCGTCAGTAAGGGCGAATTTGTTCCAAGTCTTTCCCTCCTTACAATTCAACAACTCATCTTTGAAATCATTATCATTAGCATATTGTTCTTTGATTTTTTCTAAACCAAAAATTTTGAAGTCAAATTGTGAAAGCATGGTGTAACGCCTAGACAAATCATCAACAATGATATTTTCCTTTCCTTAATTATGTTTGATGATATAAGGAAAAGACTCAATGAATTCAGTCCACTTGGCATGTCTATGGTTCAATTTTGCTTGGCTTCGTATGTGTTTCAAAGACTCATGATCAGAGTGTATGAGAAACTCTTTGGGCCATAAATAATGCTGCCATGTTTCTAAAGTTCGAACTAGAGCAAGCACTTCTTTGTCACAAGTAGAATAGTTCAAACTAGGCCCGTTCAACTTATCACTGAAATAGGCTACATGTTTTCCTTATTGTAAAAACACACCACCTAGGCCGATTCCACTAGCATCGCATTCAAGCTTAAAAGTTTTATTAAAACTAGGAAGTTGAAGTAAAGGTGCATGTGTTAACTTATCTTTCAATGTGTTGAAGGCGTTGGTGTGTGCTATAACCCACTTGAATGGTACACCCTTCTTGATGAGTTCATGTAGTGGGGCTGCAATAGTGCTGAAATCCTTCACAAAACGATGGTAGAATCCAGTAAGTCCAAGAAAGTTTCTCACTTGCATGAATTTTGTGGGCATCGGCCAACTGTGTATGGTGTCAACTTTGGCTTGATCCACTTCGATTCCCTGTGGGGTCACAACATAGCCAAGAAAAGAGACTCGATCCATGCAAAAGGTGCACTTCTTAAGGTTACCGAATAAGCGTGCAGTGCATAAGGCATCAAAGATAGCACGTAATTGGTCAAGATGTTCTGCTATCGATTTGCTATAAACAAGAATATCAACAAAATAAACTACAACATAACGTCCAATGAAAGCCCTTAAAATGTCATTCATTAATCTTATAAATATACTAGGTGCGTTAGCCAAACCAAAAGGCATCACTAACCACTCATATAAGGCAAACTTAGTTTTAAAACTGTTTTCCATTCATCTCTAAATTTCATGCGAATTTGGTGATATCCACTACACAAATCAACCCTAGAGAAAATAGTAGAGCCACTCAGTTCATCAAGCATATTATCCAACCTAGGAAAAGGGTGATGATATCGAATTGAGATATTATTAATTGCTCTACAGTCAACACACATGCGTCAAGATCCATCTTTCTTAGTTACCAAAATTACTAGAACAACACATGGGCTCAGAGATCATGCACATACCCTTTGTCAAGCAGCTCCTGAACTTGACGATGGATCTCCTTGGTCTCCTCTGGATTAGTTCTATATGGTGCACGATTAGGTAGTGAAGCACTAGGGATCAGGTCAATCTGATGCTCAATTCCTTGGATGGGTGACAATTATGGTGGTGTCTCCTTTGGAAAGACATCACGATACTCCTGCAACAGATTAGTGATAGCAGGAGGCAAAGAAGGAAGCATATCCTCAAAGAAGAACAATGCATGTTTACACACATAAGTATAACAAGTTGTAGTAGCAACATCTAATGTTTCAATATCAGATTTGGTAGCTAGTAAGTAAACACCTTTCTTCTTAATAACACTTCTATTGTTATTGTCAGATTTTGATTCCTTCTTTTTATACTGCTTAAGTTCCTTGGCTACAATCTGGTTCTCACTTTTAGGGTGCTCCTAATTTTTTACTTTATTAGCTCTAGCAATCTCATCTTTTAAAATATCATTAGGAAACAATGGATACAGAATAATTTTCTTGTCACTATGTAAAAATGAGTATTGATTAGTTCTTTCATGATGTATAGTGTCTTTGTCATATTGCCAAGGTCTATCTAACAATATAGAGCATGCATGCATAGGTACGACATCACAGTCAACAATATCACGATAAGAACCAATAGCAAAGTTCAGCCTTATCATTCGGGTCACCTTTACCTTACCACTGCCATTGAACCATTGAATGTAGTACGGTTGTGAGTGAGGTTAATTTGGAATCCAAAGCAAGTTTCTCCACCATCTTAGAACTTATCAGGTTTCGACAACTTCCTCTTTCAATGATGGTGTGACAGGCATGTTCCTTAACGATATACCTGATCAGAAATAAATTGTGTCGCTGGTTTTGTTCTGCTTTGACCACCTATGCACTCAACACGCGTTGTACAATGAGGCTTTCATAATGAGCTACATCTCCAGCACCAATGTGCTCCTCATCTTCACTCCCTGTGTCATTCGCTGCAATCTTAGCATATGTGTTATCATCTAAATCATTAGTAGAAGAATACTCACCATCCTCCTTTATGATCAAAAAGCATTTGCTCTGGCACTCGCTCCGCACATACCCATACCCCTTGCACCGATGGCATTGGATATCCCTTGTGAGTCCTGTTGAAGCAACTGATGAGGTAATCTTCACAGGGGCCTGTGTAGATGTTTTTGGCATTTCAAAAGCTCGTGGAGTGGCAGAAGATGGAGTAGAATGCTGCTTGGTGTTGGAGGATGCTGGCGAAGATGTTCTGTTTGTAGGGGCAGAGGTACGTGGTGTGCAAGAAGTTGCGCATCTTGCTGAATAACTAGACCTTGCACCTATACGTCATCCCTATAGTTCTTTCTCAGCTTTACAAGCATAGTGAAATAACCGAGTAATATTATCATATTTCTTATAACTAAGTATGTCATAAATCTTTTGGTTCAGACCTCCTAAGAACCTAGCCATCTTAGCTTCCTCACTTTCCTCAAGGCCACAACGTAGCATTCCTACATGTTGTTCTTGATAATACTCCTCAACACTCCTGTTGTCCTGTCACAATTGCTGCAATTTATTTAGTAAATCACACACATAATATGATGGGACAAATCTAGAATGCATGATTCTTTTCAAGTTAGCCCAGCTAGGTGGCAAAAACATTTCTATGTGTATGACAATATTCACTCCACTAGATAGAAGTAAAGTTAGTAAATTCACTAGTACCAATCCTAACTCTCTTATTTTTAGGAATATCATGGCATGTAAATTTCTAATCTACCAATAATTCCCATAAAAGATATACATCAGAGTCATACTTACCATCAAAAGAAGGCATAGTGAATTTAATTTTACCAAGGGAGTTTTTATAATCATGTACCATACGACGTGGACATACAGGAGGTGCGCCACATCGATTGCATTGACAAATCGTTGGATCATCCTCCAAATCATAGCATATTCTCCAAAGTTCCTGCCTTCACCGCTGCCACTATCTCCTAGCATAGCTGCAAATACAGGTCACTATGCTGCCGGTGCAGGACGTCAAGCCATCTCATCAAGACGTCGAGCAATATCTGCAAGAACTATATTCACGTTACTTATAGATGCTTCCAATGCAGTGAGCTTGGTGTTGGTGTTGATCTGTATGTCTTCTACGTGATAAAGGCCATCATTGGTTGTATGCACGTCCTCCTCAAGTCTCTAAGTGTGCAATCTGATTTTATTCTCAAAGTGTTGTATAATTTGCTTGGTTCGAGGTGACAGTATAGTATCCTCAGAGTGTTCGCTAGATCCTGTCATGGTTAGAAAAGAGAGGTTACAAGAGAAAAACAAATTCCTAAACTCTACTCGGGTATGGCTGCAATTCGCTCTCTCTCTCAACCTGGTCAACAAGCACTTATCCATTTGTACCAGACTCGACAAGTGGTGATGTCAACGTTAGATCAGAACAAGCCCTAGAGTAAAGTGTATTGATGCTTCTGTTTGTAGGACCGAAAAGGCGACCAGAGGGGGGGTGAATGGGCGCAAATAAAAACGAAATGGAAAATACAACTACCCCCAAAACTTCTAACAACGAGAATATCAGCCTTGCAAGTGACTTAAGAAAGCTCGACACAAGATTGTGCGATAAAGATCACACCAGGCAAGCTGATATCTCAAAACCTCCTCAAAAGCACTCTTTAGAATAACAACGAGTATTCAACTCAGAACCTCTAACAAAGATCTCTACTAACACGAAACAAACACAAGAATACAAAGAAAATCATTCAATGTGCAACTTGAAAAAGTAACGTGTCAGTAAGCAATAAGTAAGCCCTAGATCACAGTAACATCCTCATAATAACATTTGAGTACAATA
>KE373268.1:999433-1012050 GCA_000418225.1 Zizania latifolia | reverse complement strand
ATACTTTGGAGGCTTGCCATATCGTAGCAACCCTAATTCATGTTTAACAAAATATCACACATATCTAATACTTGTTTACTCTCACAACTAGCAACAAGCCAACAATCTTGTAAACAAACTTATTTTAATAAAAACTAGATGCAAAGAGATACATATTTTACGTAAAAAACCTCTTCAATATAGAAACCCTAGCTTGTATGCTGTGCATGACTCTAAAATAATACTTAGAAACCCTATCAAACACAAATGTAGAAACCCTAGCAATAATGAAGAGGGTCGGATGGCTAGTTATCTTTAGACGGAGGAGAGACGATGACGAGGTTGCGGCGACAAGGATGAGTCAGTGACGATGACGAGGAGGTCATGGCGACAAAGACAAACGAGGAAGGAAAGGAGTCAGACATTGAAGAAGAGGAGGCGGAGGTGACGAGCAGGTGGTGGTGGTGGCGGCGACGATGTCAAGGACGAGGGAGCAAGGGCGCTAGGGTTAGGGTGCAGATTAGAGCAAAATGGGAGCGTAGGTTTGTTTGAGTTTTTGCCTGCTCTTTTATGCATGTGACAAGCACTAGTGACGGGCGATATCTACTGCCCATCACTAGTGATCAACGTGATCATTAGTGACTGGTGGTAGCTATGGCCCATCACTAGTGCTTCGATCCTTTAGTGATGGGTCAGAGTATGACCCATCACTAATGGGGTGTTCCCCTTTAATGACGGGTGATATTATGATCCGTCACTAATAATGTACCATCAGTGACGGGTATAAAACAGTCCATTCCTAGAAGTGTATTACTAATGCGCATTATTTATACATTAGTAAAGCTTAGTCACTAAATACTATTTATGTGGTAGTGTTGTTTCCATTGGGATTTCTCTAGAGAAAGTTTCCTATATATGAGAATGTTTATGTAAGGAAAATAGGGATGGCAACCAGTCTGAAACCCACGGGTTTAGTCAAAACCAGCTCATGAACTAAACCTACAAAACCTTCTTAAACACATGCCCATGAAACCCATGGGTTTTAAACCAAACATGTGCCTGAACCTATTGGGTTCCCAAAACTAGACAGGAAACCCGCAAGTTTAGGTGGATCGGTGATGTGGGCAACAGCAGATCGATGATGAGCGATGGTGGATTGGTGATAGTTGGTGACGAATTTGCCATGGGTGATGAGGGATCTACCACCACTGCCCGATGAAGGTAGCAACCGAGAGGCACAACGCGGGCAGGTGGAGCAGCGTGCCCATCTTGAGGAGCACCATCAGGAAGCCTAGCACGATGTCCATGGCCAAGAGCACGACCGTGGCCATTGGCGAGTGGTTGCAGAGCACCGTGAGTGACCAAACGACGACGGCTATGAGGACCACCTAGATCGGGGGCACGTGTGGAGTCTATCGCCCTTTACTGGTGCTTGAATGCCCAGAGGCGGAGGAACTCACGTCCTTCGCTGGTGCTTGAATGCCCGGAGATGGAGGAATTCACGGCAGCCTAGGATGCGGTGGAGTGTGTTGCTGCTAGTGGCCTGGGATTAGGATCTGGTGCTAGTGTGCTGCTCCTAGAGTCCTGGTGGCCTAGTGGGAAACAATGATGGTGGCCCATAAAGATGAAGAAAGGAAGTTGTTATTGGGCTTGAGTCTTGGGCTGAATTTTAAGAAAAATTTTAATTGGGTAAACCCATGGGTACCAGTAGGTTTCATACTAAATCCATGCCCGACACGACACTAAATGGGTACCCAAACCCATAAACTCGCAGGCATAATTTTAAACCCAAACCTACATCCATTGGGCCAGGTACCCATGGGTACCTAGACCTGAGGGGAAATTTGCCATCCCTAGATGAAAATCCCAGCTAGCCAATTCCAGCCCACCTACCTAGGAAAGGGCAGGTTTGGGTAGGGTTGCGCATAAAAAACCATGACCAAAAACCAAACCCAAAATAACCGAGACCAAGACCAAATAAACCAAAACCAAAAAATTCAGTCATCAACTCGCTTTTGAATGTCAGATGGCTGAATTTTATTCGGTTAATGTGGTCATCAGTTTCCCTAAAG
Source organism: Zizania latifolia (assembly GCA_000418225.1). Classification (NCBI taxonomy): domain Eukaryota; kingdom Viridiplantae; phylum Streptophyta; class Magnoliopsida; order Poales; family Poaceae; genus Zizania; species Zizania latifolia. The sequence continues at coordinate 1,009,999 of KE373268.1, read as the reverse complement.
TGAATTCATCGAATTAACTAAATTACAATTTAGGTGAGTAGGTGACCACGAACCTAGTCGCACAACTGAAGGTGAGCATTGTCGGTGTTTTACCGAGCAGTCCACCTACAAGGGTACCTGAGATAGTATTTAGGACGGTAGGAAAGTGTTGTATTCTCAAGCTCTAAGATTGACTGTAAGAACAAGAGCTAGGTTCAGGTCTCCTGGAGGATAATAACCCTATATCCTGTATGTTTATGGATTGATGATTGTCTATACAATACAACTTGTGAGCATATGAAAGTATGCCTCTTGGGGGGTGCATCATCTCCTTTATATAGTCAAGGGGCGAGCCATATAGAACTAAGACTCTGACCCAAGTCAGTTCCCTGAATATCTGAGATTATGTACCAGACTCTGGCCTGTTTCCTATTTACAAGGATATTAACACAAGTATATCTCTTTATACTAGATCATGGTGTTCGGTTTTCACATATGACTCTATTCTACCTTATTGGAATCGAACTCCTACTCATGGGTGTCACAGCTTGAATTTTTAAAGAAAATAAAAAATAGATAAATATAATAACAAAAAGCCAAAAGAAAATGAAATTTTGTAGAAAGAAAAGAAAGAAATTTTTTCTTTCAAAAAGAAAGAGGGAAAAAATTTCTAAAATTAGTTTTGGCTAAGAAAATTTTGTTTAAAGCCTTTGAAAATGTCTAGAATTTTCTGGAGTTAAAAATCTATTTTTATAATTATAAAAGGGGGTTTCTAAAAGAAGAAAAAGAGAAAATAAAATATTATTTTAAAAAATAAAATTTCCCCCTTTTTGGCTTGGGCCAGCTCCCGTCAGCCGTTTCCTCTCTCTCCCCTCCCGTGCGTGTCCCTGCGGCCTAGCTTCCATGCCCCATAGCCTAGCCGTGCATCACAGGCCCATCCCACGTGTGCTCCCGCTAACAGGTGGTCCCAGCTTGTCAGGGCCATCCCTAACCTCCTACTGGTCGCCTCATGTCCTAGAGTGACACCGCCGCCATGCAATCCACCGCTGCCATTCCCCTGGGCCCAATCCGAGGCCGCCATGGCCTCCGTTGAGTCACCCCAATGCCCCAACCTATTCCCCCATGGATACGAGCCTGGCCCATGCCCCGAACCACCCCACCATGATCCCTACCCATCGGCCAACTTCGAGATCCTCATGGTATCATGTATGCTCCTAGCTCCGTAGCCTACCCTATAAATCCTGACCCCCGAGCCCCCTTCTTTGCCGCCATCCCCCTCGCTGGAGCCCTAGCCTCATCGAGCCCCCTCTCCACGTGCGCCCTGCCTCCGTCGAGCTCCGCCGCCTCCAGTCACCACTCGCCACCGCTCTGTTGCCCGCTGAGCTCTATCAACCCTGCCATCAGCTCTGCCACCGCTCACCGGTCCTCGCCCGCCTCTTCGCCTTGCCACCGACCATCGGTCGCATCTAGCCGCCACCTACTCTATTGAGCTCGCTGTTGCCCACTGGTCATGTTGCGCCCCTCGCCGCTGGTAGCAGTGCTGCCGATCGTCGGTGACCTTTGGTCCCCGTGTTAGTTGTCGGCGGTGCTGGCATGTCAGTGCCTTGTCAGCCGGGTCTGCCCGCGTGACTGTGGCATGGTTGCCAAATGGCAGACCGGGTGCGCTGAACCGCCCCACAGTGCTGACACAATAAAGCCGATTTTTCTTCAAAAAAATAATTCATTAATGGAGATTTATCACAAAGAGTCCTGCTACTGGCAAAATAGAAGTGGCTAGCAATGGTTGTTGTTAGGAGATGCTAATAGTTACTTCTTCCTTGGGGTGGCTTCTGGGAGGAAGAGGAAAGCATCCATCATCTCTCTTGAGAGTGAAGGAGTGGAAATCACAGAGGAGGTTGTTCTTGTAAATCACATTTATGACTTTTATAAACACATGTTTGGGTCTAAAAATCCCCCCAAAATTCATCTTAGCCAACATATGTGGGAGACTAGTAGAAGAATGACACCAGAGGACAATGAGTGTCTAACTGCTTCTTTTACTATGGAAGAGCTAGATCTTTCTCTAAAAACCATGAAATCTAACACTTCCCCTAGCCTAGATGGGTTTTCTGTGAATTTTTATTTCTTTCTGGCCTCATCTAAAACCAATTATCAAAGAAATGTTAGATCTTCTTTACTTACAGAATCTCAACCTGCACAAGCTTAATTTGGGGGTAATTGTGTTAATTCCTAAAATTAAGGATGCAAATAACATTAGGCAGTTTAGGCCTATTTGCCTCCTTAATATGTGCTACAAATTAATCACTAAGATCTTGACTCTCAGACTTACTAAAGTGGCTCAAAAATTAATTGATCATAGTTAGGCAGCCTTTATCCCTTGTAGAAACATAATAGTGGGTGTTATTTTGCATGAGGTTGTGCATGAATTGAGGAAGAGGAAGCAAAAGGTGGTTGTCTTAAAATTAGACTTTGAGAAAGCCTATGACAGGGTTCAATGGAGGTTTCTCTTTGAGGTACTGCAAGGAAGGGTTTTAATGAGAAATGGAGGGGGTGGATGAAGAAAATGATAGAAGGAGGTAGAGTAGCTATCAACATTAATGTAGAAGTGAGAAGTTTCTTCAAGACCTACAAGGGTATTAGACAAGGGGATCCCCTGTCCCCTCTTGTTTTCAATTTGGTGGCTGATGCCCTATCTAAGATCCTACAAAATTCTAAAGAACATGGTCATCTAGTGGGCATGTGGTAGATGGGGGGCTGACACATCTCCAATATGCTGATGACACAATGCTTCTTGTTGAGTTCTCTAATTAAAATTCTTGTTGTATTGCTATGAAGAGATGTTTGGCATGAAAATTAATTACCAAAAGTGTGAAGTGTTTTGTATTGGGTTAACAAATGAAGAGGCATCAAAAGCTGCTAACACTTTCAACTGCAATCTGGGGAACTGGCCTCTCAAATACCTAGGATTACCAATTAACATGTCTGAACCAAAAAAGCAGATTTTGAAGGAATTGTTACTAAAGTGGAGAAGACACAAGCTTCTTGGAAATCTGGTCACTTATCCTATGGGGGTGCATGATACTGATTAATTCTTGCTTAAGTAACAACCCAATGGATGCTATGGGGGTGTTTAGGCTACCTGAGTAAATCCATCAGAAAATTGATAGCTTGAGGAGTAACTTCTTTTGGGAAGGGTTAGAAAAGAAGTTCCATATGATTAGTTGGAAAGCTTTGTGTGTTCCTAGAGAATATGTTGGTTTGGGCTTTTTGGACACTAGAGTTTTCAACATGGCTTTGTTGAGTAAATGGCTTTGTTGAGTAAATGGCTGTATAAGTTAGAAGCTGCTCATGGGGGGCTTTGTTTTGATCTCCTAAAGAGGAAATACCAATTATCTCGTGGTTTTTTCCAATCCCCACCCCTTGGGGGTCCTTCTAGAAAAGTCTGCATAAAGTTAAGTTCTTGGTAGAGAAGGGTTGTGGTTATTGAGTGGGGTCAGTGCAGCATATATCCTTTTGGCAAGACGTATGGTACAAGGATGTTCCCTTGAGGACCTTATATCCTGATCTCTTTGAGATTTGCCATAATCCGCATGGTACTATTTCAGAAATGCTAAGTGACTATGGGAGTGGGGTACCGTTTAGAAGATCTTTGGGTGAGACTGATGGGGTGTAGTGGGAAAGCCTGAGGAATGTGATAACTGGGCTATCACTGAATCAGGAATCAGATGAGATGATATGGCTTCTTGACAAAGGCAGAATTCAAGTGGGGGAGCAGCTATGTAAAATGAATTGGAAAGGAAGTCCTCTCTGTAATGATGAGGATCAACCTAACTCCTCACATTCTTCATCTACTATTGCTGCTTCAGACTGAAGTATCTCAAATGAGTATAGAGGACCAATCACACGAGCACGGGCGCGGAAAATTCAAAACAAGATTAATTTGCTCCTAAGTACTTTTCATTATGATATCAGTGAGGATAGTATGCTACGTAATAGTTGGACCTTGCTTGTGTTAGAATTATGCTCTAGAGACAACATGGAGATGTTATACGTGGCATACTATATTTATGAAATAAAGTTACAGTTCCTTGAAATAGATTGTCATTATGGATCAATGAATGCATGATTTGTTCATAAGACTCACAATATGACTATTTCTAAATAATCCCTGATTGAATATAGGTCATATGTGGAACAGATATGACTGAGATCGATATGTGTATTGATTGATGATCATGTCTCATGGATCATATCGGCTGAACCCAGGAATTTTAGCCCCGAGATTTTAGATCACTCAGATTTTTGATGTTCGAGTCGGATCATATGCTTTAATTGTTTATTCAATAAATTCACCATGTTGATTGATTGGACTGATTGAGTCAAGATGGAAAGAACTTGTGCTCGGAAAAAAGGTTTCTTGGTTTGTTCATGTGCAAGCATTGCTTGAGGGCGAGTCATGGTCGATTATGGGATTGGAGCTAGGCTCAGGGAGGAGCTAAGGTTCAGAACAGTCGAGGATGTTATGCGGGACACTCTGGCTAGAGGATACGGCACGTGAAGATGAGGTTTCTATATGGTGTACGCACGATGTGTGTGAATATGGAAAGAGAGGAAAATATGGAAAAAGTTAGGATTTGATGATTCGTAAGAGATATGAATTCTTAGTTGGATTAGGATTCTAAAAGTTATTAATTTCATGGCTCATGGTAGCAGCCATGAGGGGTTATAAATAGATTAGAGGGGAGAGCAAAAAAAGGAGTATCGAAGAAGAGAGAAAAAAATTAGATTTTAGCCTTTTGCTCTTTCATCTAGGGCTCTGAACGTAGATTTGGTGAGAAGTGATTTGGATTGCACCTTATAAACACTCTTATGCAATAAAGATTCATCTTCAAGCATCAAGGAGTGTGGTATCGTGTTCTTTCTTCTTAATTTTCATCAGTCTGCATCATTTTGGTTTACTCTGTGATTTCATTTTTACTTACGATTTAATTCAAATTGATTAATCCAAAGCCTTGCTAGGATATTGAGAAAGAAATCTGAAAAGTTTCATTGATTAATTATTCGTATTTTAAGAGTTATTAAGGTTTAAATTTTTGAATCGGATCTACTCTGTTTTATCAATACAGCAATTCCCGAGGATCCTAACTTTTGATTGGTAACTTTGATTTTAGTGAAACCACATGAGAAAGTTTCGTATTGAAGTCTAGTTTCTCGTGTTAAAATTTCAGATCAATCCAAGTTATGGATCAAAAGTTATGTGGATTTTACCACTGCTTGGTCAGGCTGGTTTCAGTCGTCGGGAGTGCCCTCGGGAAATTCGAGAACCCCTCGGAAAATTAGACAACCCCTCGAGAAATTTCCTGAGTGCTCGGGAATTTTAGTCTAATCGGGGATTTTGCTGATTACTCCGAAATTAGCTTTCTAATTTTGTTTTGTGTCATTTTGGGGGTACTGCAATCATTCACTCCCCCTCTGGCTGCCATGGTTAGTGTATTTCGATCTTACAATTGGTATTAGAACCTAGTTTCTATTTTTGTTTTGATCTTAACCGATTTAAACAATCACCATGGCATCTGAGAGGTTTTCAACTTACCCTTATATTTTTGATGGAATTGATTTTCAGTTTTGGAAAATAAAGATGAAAGCTTATATCATATCACAGGGTTTTGATATTTGAGAAGAGGTTTCTAAACCATATGATCTACCTTCTGATAATTAAGTTAATGACACTAATAAGGCTACTTTTGAAGCAAATTGGAAAGCTCGAAACTTAATTATTAATGTGTTGGGCGTTCTGATTTTGATCGTATTTCTCATTTTTCTTCTACGCATAAGATGTGAAATGCTCTTTGTACCTATCATCAAGGCTCCTCCATAATTAAGTGCACAAAGACATGTACAAAAAGGAGTACATGAAATTTGAGATGAAACCTAGTGAGACCTTGGATGAGTATTTTGCTCGTTTTAATAAAATTCTTAGCAATCTTCGTTCAGTTGATTCTTCTTATGCTACTAATTATACTGATTCTAAAATTGCTAGACATTTACTTAGTGGGTTTGATATGTCGGTTTGGGAGATGAAAGTTACTTTAATTCAAGAGTCCATGGATATGACTACTCTCACATTGGGCACTCTTTATTCGAAATTAAAAACTCATGAATTCAATGTATTTTCACGCAAGATCTCTCCTAAATCAATAGCTTTGATTTCTTCACCTTCTCATGAGTCTTCTTCGTTTGTATCATCTTCGAGTATTTCTTTATCAGCTTTAAATGCCTTGTCTGATAAACAATTTGAGTAGTTTGTAGAGGAAGACTTAGCTTTGATTTCTAACAAAGTGACAAAAGCTTTGAACAATGTAAGAAATAGAAGAAGAGGCAGTCCTGTTCGGTGCTTTGAATGTGGTGAGACCAACTATATTTGTGTGAACTATCCTAAGCTCAAGAAATTATCAAAAGAAGACAAGGAAGACAGCAAGTGCCCATCTAAAGAGGGTAAGATGAAGAACCGCAACTATAAAAAGATGATGCATCGAGTCCTTGCCGCTCTCGATCAAGTTGATATGAGTGATGTGAACTCAATGAGCGATGGAAGTAAAGACAAAAAAGAATTATCTCACTAGAATATATCTTATGGCACGTGACATGGTAGGCTCTAGTGAGGATGAACTCTACAGCGATGAAAATAAGGGAAAAGCTCCTTATAATGATTTAGCTCGTGCTGTTGTTCGTCTTGATACTAAATTGAGGAAATGCAATAAGAAAGCTAAGAAACATGAACTTGTTGTTGAATCACTCAATTCTAAAATTGATAGGCTCAAATCTTTTATTCCTAATGATTCATGCAAATCATGTGATGCTTTATAATCTAAAATAATTGCTTTAAGGGATGTTAATGCTTCTACTCTTTATAAGCTCAATGATAAAATTGTCAAGAATGAATCTTGTTTTGCTATTTGTACTATCACGCTTTCTTGAGTTACTGATAAACTATTTGTTGCTAAGAACTATCTGAAAAAGATGTAAGTTGCTTTATATGCTAGTTCTTTGCTAAATGCTTTGTATTGTAGCAAATTAAAACAACTTAAGAATATAAAGAGCTCAACCATTGTGAAACATGATTCAATCCCTTATTCGAATTGTTCATAGCTTAAATTGAAACTGAAAGATGCTTATGGTAGAGTTGAACTTTTAAAAAATAACTTGCTTACGCATGAAGTGTTGTCTTGCTCAAATTGTCAAAAACAAAAAGGTGTTACTGATGTTTGTAAAAATTGTGTTGCTTTGACAAAAGAAGTTGATTATCTTCAAAGATCCTTGCAACATTTTTCAACTAGTAAAAAGAACTTCAACATGTTATTGGATTCATCTAAAGTAAGCACAAGTCGTAGAGGACTAGGTTTTGATGCTTGTGCTTATTTTGCTTTTCATCAACCTACTGCAATCAAGGTTATTCAAAAAGTTAAGATTGAGGTTAAATCTAAACGAAAACAAGCTATTTTTAAATCTGCTAGAACATTATCAAACCTGGTAACATCAAGTGCAATTGCTTCTACATCTAAAACAACTAAACCGATGAAGTATAATTGTACACGTTGCGTAAAAGATGGACATTTGGTTAAGTTTTGTTTTAGACTTGCAAGACAACAGAAAAATAACATGGAAAAATCATTTGCAAAACATAAGTAGCAACAGTCATTTATGGAATCGAGTAGAGCAGTCGAACTACAACATTCGAAGTGGTCAAGTCAACCTATAATGACCCGTCCTGAAATCAGAAATATCATCGAAACGGGATGAGCTGGTACGTTATCGAAGACGAACGAAATTCAAAATTGAATCGTTTCATTCAGCAGTAGTTTCAATGCAAACATGCTTACTACAACATTTAAGTCTTACATAGCTGCATTTAGAGGCATACCTCGTAGCGGGCAGGCATTACAAAAGATCTAGCGGAAGTAAGAACATCACACACGCAAGCATAAACTACTGTCTAAAACTTTCACTTAGGGACTAAGCCCGAAATCCTAATCTTCTGGGTCTTCAACAGCAATGTCTTCACCTTATCTTCATAGTTCTCCTCATCTTTGGGAAGATTAGCAAACTCTAGGGGTGGGGTAAAAAACAAGGTCGAGTACTCGAGAGTACTCAGCAAGTCTTGGGAATAAAATATACATAAAGGATATAAAGAGCGGCAATGGTTCTCAAAGGAATACAGTTTAAAAGTTCTAAGTGCTGATACCCGTGGATAGAGGTCCTAACCTATAACCGCTCCCACAATAGTAGTATATTTCGATAACTAAACCCAATTCCACATTTTCACCATCCCGGGATTGATTTGCAATAAATCCCAACATATTTTTCAACAATTCAACTTATCACAAACATCATCTCAACATCTCATCTCTTATGCCGTTCCTCGGTACTAACTTGCCCATCCATCGGGAAAGTGTTCCCATTGTTATCATGATCTCAACCTAAGTTCAATTTTATCTCTCAACTGGTTTTAACTCCCTATGAAGTCTTTCGACTTCTCGCTCTACATAGAAACGTTACCAATCATGAAGGCTAGCCGTATACCCAATGGTATACTCTGGTAACGTCCCATCCCTCCAAATAGTAGTTGAAAATCAAGTGAAAATACTACGCTAGGAAAATCATCAAGACACTTGCCCATATTTATGGGCACGGCTATTCGAACAGGTTTTACTCTAGCTGAAGGCGCACACTTTACCCTTGTGACTCGAACTCACTCCGCTACCCAATCTACATCTAGTCGTCATGTTTTAGTATGAGTGTGTAAGTGTGTGTAGTGCACCCATATTTCAATGAATGTGCTAAATGCAATTAAAAGAATAAAGTAAAATCATGGATGTAATAGTAAATCTTAAATCGACAAGGTAATACATGATATTCGACAACAAGGAGGCTATGTTGTGAAGTTTAGGTTTTAGTTGTCATAATTGCTCAAGCAATAGATTATTAGTGTACGTGAGTATGTAACCTAATCATGTAAATATAAGTTTTAAAAACATCACAAGTATTTCATAGGTTCAAGAATGTTCAAAGGAAGACTTGCCTTGGAATGCGTCGAAATCGGGATCTTCAGCTATGCGGTTTTGAGCAGCGTTAGCGTTAGGAGCTGTACCACTATAAGCACACAATAAACAAAAGCAATTAAGAAAAATTACAAGTTTAATTTAAATAGTTCCAAAATAAACTTGGGATTTTTAGAAAAAATTTGGTTATGGAATGGAGTCATTTGGAGCTAAAATGGATTTTCTAAAGTTTATTTCTATTTTTAGAAAACAGAAAGGGTTACTATTCAAATGGGCCAGCCTGGAATTATTTTTTTGAAAATGGAAAAATGCACTGTTCCTCTGGGTCGGCTGATTCGGCCCGCTCAGCCGGCTGAGCGCATGGGAGGCGCGTGCATGCGCGGGAGAGCGCAGATGCGGCCGACACACGTCGGCGCGACGCGGGACGCGCGCGCGCGAGCGGCTGCCAAGGCACGTAGGCCCAGCGAGTAGCGACAGTGTGGCTCAGAGCAGCGGCGTGGAAGCCACGTGCAGGCGTGCGACGCACGCCTTTGACGGGTGGGCCCGAGGCGCAGCGGCGCGAGCAGGGAGCGCTCAACGCTGGCCGTGCGTTGCAGCCTGACAGGCGGGCCCGGTTGACAGAGATGCATGTGCGCGCCACTGTGCTGACCTATGGGACCCGCGCGGCAGAGAGACAGAACAGAGGACCAGAGATGGCTGGAGGAAGAAGACGACACGGACGGCCGAAACTTCTCTAGATCATAACTCTGCCGATACAACTCCGATTGTGATAAAATTTTAACAGCAGATGCAAGAGACTATGATGAACATATCCTACAGTTGGATTCTCAAATAAAGCCATGATTTCACCAGAAATAAAAAAGGGGCAGAACATGAGATGGCCGGCACACAGGACGACGGCGAAGCTCCAACGACGAATGGGGTCACTTTTCACCAGATTGGGGTCCCCAGGAACTGGTCTGTGAACTCCGATCAATTAAAGGGGCTTCGGTATGGCCTAGCGACGAGAGACCCGAACCATGTCAATCGGCTCTTATCACCAACACATTCTAAGGTGCAACTCATGGTAGTAGGGTTGGGAACACGGTGTACATCATCTACAGATGTTGTGAGAACGAGGAATCGAAGGGAGATGGGGAAGAACGAGAGCTCACTGATGATGGCAGAGTGGCGTCGCTTCCCCAGCGACGCTAGGGTTTTGGTGGAGGTGGCCGAGTGTGGAGCTATGGAGAGGGGCGGCGGCCTTTATAGAGGCGGAGGAAGGTTTGGGAAACAAGGAGGTCCTTGGCATGACACGGAGACAAGGTGACGTCGATGAGTTGGTGGCCGGTGCGGGGGCTCGGCCGTCGAGCCGTTGGCGGGATGCGGAGCTAGCAAGGTCACACATTTTGCGTGAGGATTCAGCGCGAGGTGCACCGGCACAGAAATCTGGCATTAACGGCGGGGTCGTGGTCCCAGCATGGCGGCGTGGTCTGGCGCACGAGCGCAATGGAGCGGGCGCGGGCGACGTGGCATGGGCGGCGCGACG
>KE373268.1:986715-999423 GCA_000418225.1 Zizania latifolia | reverse complement strand
CCCCGTTGACAATCACTCATCATCCCCATGGTATACACCATGGCTCCTCACTGTTGCTAGCCCCTATCAAGTCGTAGTCAAACCTATGGATCTATAGATGGGCTGAACAAGTGCACTCACAGTATTTTCATAGGAATACAGAAGGGGGAGTTCTGGAACAGCGAAATGGCGATCTAACCGACCATGGCTTCAACTGCCAAAGTAACAAAGCTAAACTTTAATTTCAACCAAAACTATTGTACAACTAAGGTCTCTAGGGTATTTATAACCCACGGATGTCACCCAATGTATGGAAACTTTTTACATATAGAGACTAGTGATTATTTCCTAAACAGACTATGACTGGAAAAGGAAATATAATTAATGCGGCAATTTTTGTGCTTTGGCTTGGATTTTTCAACAATAAAAGATATTATTTGCCATGTATACATTCCTAGCTTTCTAACATGTATCCGATCTTTCCATTTAGTGAAGGGATTCCAAAGTTATAGTGCTTTTAAATTTATTTGTCTGCTTCTGACGCGGCAGACTTTCTCAGCAACTATGCAGCTTAGTTTTCTTTAGCTTTTCCTTCATTCCGAAGCACAATAACAGCATCACACGAATTTAGTAGTACTCCATTCGATCGCTCATGTGTATACAATCCTAGAAATGCTTTCACCTGATAATTTAATTGTCGCACGTGAACTCGAGTGATTGGTCCTTGTATTTCTGTTGGAGCTAGTTCTGACATATTAGACTTGGGTTTAACTGTGTTAGAGCTGTCCTCATCATCGTCATCCTAAAAATAAAAACACACATTAGAAGAGAAACATCTAGTACTAAATCAAGCACAATAACACAGAAATACGTCAAACACAATTAAAATGGAGATAAACTCGAGGAACGGCCTATTTCTGCAAGCTAAAACTCCATGACTCTCAAACGACTCATAGAAATCCAGAATCAAACAAAGAACGGCGCAAGAAATCTAGAATCGAACAAACAACAGCGCAGTTCATGCGCAAATTTCATCGAGAATGGAATACACATCAATAACAAGAAAAAAGGAACCCACCAATCCGTAACTGGAAGCAAGACCGCAAGAACAAAGCAAATCAGAGAGAACAAGTTACATAGAGTTCACATATCCCCATAACAGCATACATAATGAAATTGCATCAAATTTGCATTCGCATGTAGTAAATCAATGACCAAATTGTAAATTGAATGAAAAGAAGAGTTTGGAATAGATACATTAGAAAGGTCGATGAAGTACACTGTACAACCGTTGTAGGATTGTCGACACCTGCATGTAGATGTGTGGACCCATGGTTGTCTGGTGGGAAGCGTCTGTGGCGACGGTGGTGATGGTAATGTCCAGAGGACCCGAACGACATCAACTAGACGAGAGAGGTGATGAGCCGCACCCATCACTAGAAGCATGGAACCCATAGAGAGTTGAGTCATAACCAAAGAGAGCTTTACGTGAGCTTGGCTGAAACAGAAAGTGTAGGTGAGCTTGTTTTATAGCTAGGGCAAGTGGGGGCTATTCTGTTGCACTACCACAAAAAAGCCTATTAGTAACAGGTAATAACCTCTATTAGTGACTGATATATCTCCCGTCACTTTTATCACGTCAGTGAAGCAAGGTCATTAGTGATGAGTATTCACCAGTCACTAAAGGGACCATTTAGTGACGGGCGATAATGTCCACCCGTCACTAAAGCATGTCATGCTGGTCACCTGTACAAACCCTTTAGTGATGGGCCACATTATGACCCGTCACTAAAGGGACCCTTTAGTAACGGGTGATTATTTAGGCCCGTCACTAATGTTATGGTCGTATTATAAAAAATAATTTATTTAGACTGCATCCTGAATCAAAACTAGGATTTGGTAGCCAACATTGTACATTGTAAACACATCATAGAACACCACAACACAATTATGTAGATAATCTCAAAATCAAATTAATATCACATATATTAACTTAAAGTTTCATCACAGAAGTTCCATAAGGTTAGAATATGAGAAATAACAATTTACACCACATACATAGTTGCCTCCAGTGCACCATTGTTGATGGAGAAATGAAAAGCGCATGTTGTGCGAACAACTAACTTGTTGGCTCACAGAAATTGGCTAAAACTAGTCGTTAGGTAGCATATTTCCATCTGTTGATTTATACACTACAATTGAGACTGTTGTGCTTCCTGCTAATATCAATTGGATCTGGGTGGTCTGTTGGTGTAGGTGAGGTGGGATATATTTCTCACAATACTGCCCTGAAAAGTATTGTTACAATAAAATATGTTGGTAGCTAGTTAGACGAGCCAAGTAAATATATTTATAGATGTTTACAATTGTGACATGTGCAAAGTGCTTACCACTGACTTTTTCTTCATGATTAAGGGATTAATTGTGTAGATATATAATTGAGTCCCGGAGAATAGACCTACCGAGATGTCTTGCAGGAGAGCCTTCCTTTCTGGAGTTACATCTATATGATTGCCAAGAAAACATATGTTCTTCAATTGGTCCATTTGGTCGGTGTCGTCTTCTCTGGATTTCTGCTTCCCCTTCTTCTCAACATTCTTAGGAGCCTTACCTGCGATTATAAAAAAGTAGATAAGTACATTAACAAAGTATTGTGAGTCCGTTATAAATACCGCTATCACTTGTATCTACTTTTATGGCCTGTGATGTTTTTTCTTCGCCATAATTGTAGAAAATGGTAGCCATGGCAGATAGCAGGGCTCCCATTATTAGTACCACAAAGACCTCTTCTACTATGGTGACTCAATCAGCAAATATAGACCATCATTTACTCATGCATAACCTACCTCAAGAGTTTTCAACGTCAACCATATTGGTGCCACCTACTACTAGAGAACGCGCCTTTAGTACCAGTTGAAAACCCCCCTTTAGTCACGGTTTTCGAGCCGGTACTATCCATCCAGGATAAAAAGGTGTGGCACATCAACCGGTACTAATATACCCTTTAGTACCAGGTGGGAAACCCACCACGTGGTACAAAAGACTAAGCTTTAGTACCAGCTAGACTCCTCACTCAGTACTAAAGCTTGGTCTTTTACTAATAGCTGGGCTCCCTATCCGGTACTAAAGGTCCTGTTTTTTATGTTTCGTTGATGTTTTTATTTAATTAGCATCAGTGCTGGTTGTATTTAGTTTCAATTCATTCCTATTGTATGTACTATACATGATTCTTATATTCGTACGTTGTTTTATACGTTGGTTTTAATTGCTTTGATAATAAATATTTATTAATAAGATTCTGTTATATTTATCAACATAATATATAAATACCATTATTAATTACAATTATATATACAAAATCATTGTAATGTACTGTGGAACAAACACATCTAATCACAAATAATGTATATATATAATCATTTTCTATTGTGTGAAATAAAAATTCTTCATTCTGTATGGCAGAACTCTTCTCCGAGATGTATAATCTCATAGAGAATGAACCTGACAAGTTGTTCTTGAATTGCATGAATACGGTCCTTGGGGAGGATATTACATTGCATCTCCTTCATTTGTCATTCCAAAATGTGAATATATTAAATAAACTATTATTTGCTAGATATACCGTACCATAAGAATTAGAATATTAGAATATTGAATTGGTAGGATGTACTATCAAATCTTTTTTTGTGACTGGCCCTTTCTTGTGAATGAAATCTTGTATGTACTGACAGACATAGTAGCGACACAAGTTGTTTCCATCCTCCTGCCTCTAAATCTTCGTTGAGAGAAAATAAGTTATATGATTTTAATGTCTTATTTCATAGAACTAATTAACAATATGTATAATTTATATACATACCCATTTCATAGAATGGACTTCAACTTCTTCCTTAACTCCCTTGTGCTAACTACGGAACATCTTCCAAGCCCTGCACATTATAAAGTGAACGGTGTTTAAAGCTTATATTGAATTAATCATATCAACATTTAGTACGGTCTTTCTCTATTCGATGACATTACTTGTTCAATAAATCTATGATACTTTGGTATAATTTCTATGGTTTCTCCATCGAGTCATATACAATAATTTTACCATTCTCTATGTCAATCACAAGGAGTATCCAATGGAACCTGCACATATATAAAAATAAATTAGGTAATTACCTAATTAATTTGTTAGATAAGATAGGAGTATAACACGTATGGTAAATACACTCACCCAAAACAGTAAGGTAAAAATATCTCATTTTTGTAATATTGCTTGTGCAAGTAGGAACATAATGTAAGTAATGTCTCTTTTGGCGCATCTTGAACAAGCTTCTCATTTATGCACTGAGGGTCCATAATGCCCAAATCTTATCGCTGTGTTTTTTGCACAATTTGTTACTTGTGTATCCTGCATGACACACTACATGTGCGTAAGATGACCTAAAATTAATAGAGGAAGCTATGATATTTGACGTTAATTTTAGGAAAGCTAGCTACACTTACAAAAGCCTATGCTAAGAAGCTTGACGTCCAAAGCATCTTGGTGGTACAAGTCATATATGCATTTAAAATCAATCCAGATTACATCGTGCTTCATGAAGTAGTATTCCTCAGCAATTTTGACACCTATAAAATCTCTTTCTTTTTTGGTCACGTCTATGTACCACCGATGAAATTGTCGCATTTTCATTGGGAGTTTCAGGAGCATGGAAGGTTCCACAAGAGGCTTGCCTAATTCATATTTCCATTTGAGGGGCGCTGTCTGTACCAGAGCTAGACCCAAAATTTGCTCCGTTGTAAGATTGGTGTCATTCATGAAGGTCATCAATGTGTAGATGTCATCTTTTTCTACATCTTTTTCTTGCTGGTGGGAAGAGAACGATGCCTTTAGAAGCATACGCTCGTAGTCTATACTGAGCTGCCTTTTTGCGGGAGGCTTGCTATTATCGATGAAGAATTGCTTTGCCGCAGCATCGATGGGTAGCTTTTTCTCAGGCACCTTCGGTCCAATGTGCTCTTTTAACTAGGCTTGCACCAGCTCTTCTGTTTTCGCGTCTGTCAGGTCATAGGCCCGTTTAGCCATCATGGACTTTTGTGATTTACTAAAACTCTGCTTTTATGTCACTGAGATGAGAGTTTGGTCGAGCGATGCTTTCCTCCTTTGTTTTTTTGCCGTCGGCTAAGTTGACTGACGACGAGAGTTGTCACTCTGCAAAGGAGGAGGGCTATGACTCCTCTGCATTTCTGGTGAGGGAATAGGAGGGATGTGCTGCTGCATTTGTTCAATGGAATGGGAGGGTCTGGAAGGGGTGAGAGCGTGTGTAGCGGTGTCGTTGGTAAGGGTCTCAATATGATGTAACGTTTGTGCCACAGAATGAAGTTATGGATTGCCTGTCCCAATTTGTTAACCCCATTGCTCTAGGAATGTTGAGCTCTAGGTCTTCATAGCCTTAAAGTATGGTGGTCACTGAGACTCTAGAGTATCCACTTTGGATAGCGCTCCCGTGCATCGTTTGGCCTTCCACTGCTTCATAAGCATCGCCGGCTGCTACCTTAACCGATATGTTTCTTGTCGGTATGTATAGGTTAAGGCGTAATATGAGTTATGTCATCCACAGGGTAATGTCTCTCATCCTCATCGGGGATCCCTGTGGAAGCACAGCTGCTACGTGCACGTCTAGTAGGGCTAGCTAGTTGCTCTTGCAAATTTGGATTTGGCGTTGAATGCATCTCGCTAATTGTTGCAATCGCTTGTTATTTAATTTCTACAGCCATGCCTTCCTGTGTTATAACTAGCTTCACTTCTAACAAACAGACCCTCTCTTCTTGTACCGCTTTGCTCCTCCTATGGCTTCTATAGCTGCCTTGGACCTAAGGAAAGCCATACTTCCATGGAACCATGCCAACACCTCGCGTGCGACCAGGTTGTTCAGGATTTTGAAGTGCTCTGGTCAGCTCATCCTTTTTCCTGTCAGGGTGGAAGGTTCGTTCTAGGATTTCTTGGCGAGCTTGTATCAACCTTAGGACTGGTTCTCTTATTTTATCAGAAATAATCATACGTCCTTTGTCTGAGAGTTTGCCCCCGTGGCCAAAGGACCAGTTCTTCGCACGTTGGCACCAGTCATATGTGTCTGGTGTTATGCCTTTCTCGATAAAATCCTTTTTAATTGCCTCTATTATAGGAATTAGCTTTTTGTAGCCCGTTGGTCCTAATTTGTGAAAATACAGTTTCTTGGAGGCATTCAACTTGTTTTGACTGCTTGAGGTTTGCCCTGTTTCTGACAACTTGTACTCGACGAAGGAATCCCAGTGATCCCTTAGTTTTGGGAATTTGTTGAAGTCTGGTTGCTTGTCCTTCTTGACATAGGCGTTGAAAAGATTCTTCTTGAATGTTTAAAGCCCATTCTTTCACCTTATCGATTTTATCGGTTAGGAACTAGAAGTGCATCTTCAACCTCTCCCACAACATGTCCTTCATTGAGACTAAGCGAGCGCGTGTGGATCATTTTCTTGGGTTGATTTCCAATGTCGAATGCTAATGGGCACGGTGTCTCTAACCATATATCCACACTGGTTTACAACTTTGGTGGCAACATTAGTGGGAGCAAGTGGTTCACCATTATCAGCAACTTCTTTGATGACCCATATCCCCTCGATTTTTTTGTTGGGCCCCTTTTATGAAGTTAACTTGTCACTTCTATAGGCTAGAAAAGAAATTTCAAAGAGTCGTGAGACACACATATGGATTTAAAATAAATCAAGTGTACAACATTATCGACAAAACCAAGACTTTACGTTCGCTACACCAACTTCGGCCTCATCATCAGCTTGCTCGCCGGACATGTTGAGGTACACGTTAGTCTCTATGTCATCGGTCACTTGGCCTTAAGCCTCTACATCTTAGCATTAATAGCCACTTTGTGCAATCTCATCAAGGATCATTCTCTTAGCTTCAGCTTCATCGATTGTCATTTCACCTACTAGAACAGAGTAACGTTATCGCCAGTGCTCAATGATGTTACACAATGATTGCATCAGTGTTTGACACCAAGGGTTCAAATTACTTGGTTCGAATGACTTGGATCATATACCATCATAAAAATTTCTTAGATCATATACATCACGAAAACCTACTTAGATCATATGGCATTTCAAAAGGCCATATATAAATTTACATCACATACATGCGCATTTCATTTACATCATATCATACATTCAGTAAGTTATCAACCTTGCTAGAGGTGCACACCTTCCAATCTTTCACATAAGGTTGATCAGAAAAGGAAGATAAATTTGAGCTCTTTAGACAATAAATCGAAGAGGTGAAAAGAAAAGGGGGTTAGAGATGCGTACCGGGGTGACGGCGAGGGGCTCCGGTGAAAAACGATGAGTCGGCGATGGATAGTTCAGTGGTGACGGCGTCCACTATGGCTCACTGTAATGAAGGAGTCAGCGAGACAGTGTATTGAAGTGGTGAAAAGAAGTGGGGGATAGAGATGCGTACTGGGGGCGACGGCGAGAGGCTCCAGTGAAAAATGATGAGTTGGTGGCGTCCACTATGGCTTACTGCAATGAAGGAGTCAGAGAGATAGCGTATCGAAGTGGTGAAAAGAAGAGGGGGATAGAGAGGCGTACCGGGGGCGACAACGAGGGGCTCTGGTGAAAAACGATGAGTGGGTGCGACCACTATAGCTCACTGCATTGAAGGAGTCAGTGAGACAGTGTATCGATGTGGTGAAAAGAAGCGGAGGATAGAGATGCGTACCGAGGGCGACGGTGAGGGGCTCCGACGAAAAACGATGTGTCGACGGTGGATGGTTATGTGGCGATGGCATCTACTATGGCTGACTGCAATGAAGGAGTCAGCGAGACTGCAAATTGAAGTGGTCAAAAGAAGAGGGGGATAGAGATGCGTACCGAGGGTGACGGCAAGGGGCTCTGGCGAAAAATAATGAGTCGATGGCGGACGGTTTAGTGGCGATAGCCGGATGGAGGAGGCAACTGTTGCAAACTAGTGGGGAAATTTTTGGGGGAGATCGTGGCCCCTTTTAAACACCCAGCCTTTAGTGCCAGGTAACAACATAGACCGGTACAAATAGTCCTTTTTAATACCAGTTCGTATGTTCGTCCGGTACTAAAGGTTTTTCCCGCGTGAGGTTTTACGAGCCCGCGCTAGGGTTTGTGAAAACCTTTATGAGCCATAAATACTAAAACCAATTATTATTAATTTGAAGGTTCATTAATTCTTGAAAAGTGACATAACCATAATTAAATTCTCAGAACAATATAATCCAGCGTAATTGTATATATTATAAATTCTTTACATTACTACAAGAGTGTTACTTTTTCTTTACAAGCATTTCTTCATCGTGATCGTGCCGTGCATAGGGAGCATCCTCATTGCCTAATAGGATGCTTGTGTCAACCTCCACTGCGAATGGCGACATCTCGTCAGACTAATTATATTCATCTTCATCCGTGACGCCCTCTACTCCCATGATGTTTCTTTTCCCTTGAAGAACTATGTGTCGTTTTGGCATGTTTTCTGATTAGTCATTTGGCAATGCTCTTTTTCTGGTTTTCTGAGTTTACTAGCCATGTCAGGCACATAGAAAACTTGTGTCACATCTTTGGCGACGACGAACGGTTCATCTTTGTATCCAATAAGATTGAGGTCAACAATAGTCATACCAAATCGATCTAAGATTACACCCCCTCCTGAAAGCTTCACCCATTGGCACCGAAACAGAGGAACCCAAAGCTATCCATGTGCTGACGTGTAATCCAGGCCACAGACTTTCCAGGGTGTTTGAAGAATAGGATCTCCTTATGCTTCTCGATGTGTGGAGCCACCAAAGATGATTGTTGTAAAACTGTGTGGTGTGCTTTAGCGAAAGAAGCGAGGTCATTGATCATTATTGATTTCTTCCCAAGTGTACCATTTCCTCTTAGCCTCCCCTCATGGCGTGATATAGGAACTCCAATAGGGTTGAGGTTGTCAATGTAGTCAACACAAAACTCTATGACCTCCTCTATTCCATAACCCTTTGTGATACATCCTTCTGGACGAGAATGATTATGGACATACTTCTTAAGGACCGCCATGTACCTCTCGAAAGGGAACATGTTGTGTAGAAATACAGGGCTAAGAATAACAATCTCTTTTACAATGTGAACAAGTAGATGTGTCATAATATCAAAGAAGGATGGAGGAAATATCATCTCAAGACTAACAAGACAGTGGACTACATCGATCTGTAGCTTTTCTAGTCGGCTTGGATCAATTACCTTCTATAAAATTTCATGAAGGAATGCACATAGATTTGTGATTGTAGCTCTAACATTTTCTGATAGAATACCCCATAGTGTAATCGGAAGCAACTGTGTCATCAGCACATGACAATGATGAGACTTTAGGTGTACGAATTTCTTCTTTTTCATGTTTATCAATCTCTTTATATTGAAGGAGTATCCAGATGGGACCTTCATCCTGTTCAAGAATTCAATCATGCTTTCCTTCTCCTCCTTACTAAGTGTGTATCTGGCAGGACGTAAGTACGCGCTATTATCTCTTAGTTCCGGGTGTAGGTCCGCTCACTGTTGTCTATCTTGTAGCTCTTGTCTTGCCTGTAGCATATCTTTGCTTAACCCATATACACCTAGGAAGCATAGTAGGTTGACGCACAAATTATTTACGAGGTGCATCACGTCAATTGAGTGACGGACATCTAAATCTTCCCAATAAGGTAGGACCTAGAATATGGACTTTTTTCCACATTTTTGTGTTTTTATCTGTACTTTTTGCAGGTTTGGTACCACGGCCCTTTCCAAATACCACTTTTAGATCCTTGACCATAGCGAATACATGCCTCTCATTATGATGAATATGCCTAATACGGTGCTCCGCCGCCCATCGAAATGCTTACATTTCTTCCTTAACGGGTGGTTGGTACCGAGAAATTGACGATGGACCATGTACACGACTTTCCTACAATTTGGCAAATACATGCTACAGGTATCGTCCAAACACTAGATGCATGCCTTGAATCCCTTGATAGTCAGCCCTGATAGGTTACTAAATATAGGGCAATCATTTATGGTTAAGAATAACATAGCACGTAGGGTGAAGTTCTCCCATTTATACTCATCATATACACGTACACCATCATTCCACATCAATAACAAATCATCAACCAATGGTTTAAGGTGCACATCAATGTCGTTGCTAGGTTGCTTCGAGCCTTAGATAAGAACTAGCATTATAATAAACTTTTATTTCATGCACAACCAAGGAGAAAGGTTATAGATACATACAGTCACAGGCTAGGTACTGTGACTACTGCTCAAATCATTGAAAGGATTCATGCCATCTATACTCAGGCTAAACCTTATGTTTCTTATCTCATCTACAAAGTCTAGGTATTTTCTATCAAAATTTATCCACTGGGTCCCATCAGCGGGGTGTCTAAACATTCCATCTACCTTATGTTCTTCTTTGTGCCACCGCATCATCTTAGCATGTGCTGCGTTTGCGAACAAATGCTTCAACCGTGGTATTATGGGAAAATACCACATGACCTTAGCGGGAACCCTCTTCCTGTGATGGTCCATACCAACGTCACCAGTGTCGCCACGCTTAATCTTATATCATGATGCACCACACACCGGATAAGCATCTAAATAATTGTACTCCTCTCCATGAAAGAGAATACAATTGTTGGAGCATGCATGTATCTTTTCTACTTCCAATCCTAGAGAGCAAACAACCGGTTCTGCCTCGTATATTGTTTGAGACAAATTGTTATCCTCTGGAAGCATATTTTGAATGAGCCGTAACAACTCATCGAATCCTTTATCAGACATACCATTTATCGCCTTCCATTGCACCAGATCTAGTATCGTATGCAATTTTTTCTTCCCATTTTTACAATCCAGGTACAACAATGTTAGGTTGTCGTCTAACAAGCATTTAAACTTTTTAAGGTCCATTTCATAATCAAAGTCATCTGCTGCATCACGCAATATCTGTTCTAGGTCATCATCTTCCACAACATTGGTATCTTCACAATCAAAGCCTAGAATGTTATTATCGTCTTGTTCTTCATCGTCATCTTCCTGTATAACACCATTTTCTCCATGCTTCATCTAACAAATATAATTAGGCATGAATCTCCTTGAGAGCAAGTGGAAGTGAATGGTACTTATCTTGGAGTACATCCTCAGATTCCGATAGTCTATGCATGGACAACATATGAAACCCGATAGAGGATTTTGGGCCTTGGCTGCTTCGAGAAAATCATGTACACCGTGATTGAATTCTACGGAGCGATGGCCAGCACCATACATCCACTGCCGGTTTATCTACATTAACTAGATTATAGCCCAATTAGATCATTAAACAATAATTTCACCATATTTCTAGATAATGTATATTTCTTAAGAACAACACCTAAGAGAAAACAACCAGACGAATTAAGAACGTTGCTGGAATCAAAGTATCACATTTCATAAATCTGCCCATACGTCCATCTAGATAATGGATCACATTTCATAAATCAAGCAGCAAGTTCATCTTATAGTAAAGAATGGAGCAACTAATCTTCAGGCACCCGCAAGATCAAAATCACCGAAAATAATTGAAATTTTGGCAGCTGCTATAACCTCCTCTCTGTTTCTCTCTGTTCGATCACCAGCATATCACAAGCTGCAGGAATCAAAGTATCACATTTTTCACAAATCTGCCCATACTTCCATCAAGCTAATGTATCGCATTTCATAAATCAAGCACTAAGTTGATCTTATAGTAAAGAATGGAGCTACTAACCTTCAAGCACCCACAGGCTCAAGATCACTATAAAGAATTCAAATTTCACCTCTCCTTGCATCAGAAGCTAGCTGGCAGTGCTAGTGAGGAGCCAATTTATACTATTCATCATGATAGTACCAGATTAGGAAAGCAGCCGGCACTAATAAAGAGTTTTAGTACCGGGTTGGGAGACCCTCCGGTGCCATGTTTATTAGTACCGATTGGTATCCTCACCCAGTATTAAAGCCCAAGTTTTTAGTACCGGGTTGGGATACCCTCTAGTCCAAATTTATTAGTATCAGTTGGTATCCCCACCCAGTATTAAAGCCCAAGTTTTTAGTACCGGTTGGGGAACTTGACCGATACTACTAAGTAAAGTACCAGGCGGTCTTTCGGTCCGATACTAAAACTATTTATTAGTACTGGTTTTACCTACCCTTGACTTTCACTCTATTTTTTGACCATTGCAGTGGATTTTTAGTACCGACTCGAATTAGAATCGGTACTAAAGGGGGTGGATAAAAGCCTACTTCTCTAGTAGTGACCATCTCTTATTGATATTTCAAGAGTGTCACCATCGTGAATGTTATGGTGATTGACAAAGCTTTTTGGTAGAAACTATAACAGTGAGATAATATCGCATCAGTTTGCTATGATTTTGTTACCACATAAATAGAATATACAATGTATGTACCATGTGACGCCTTAGGAAATGACCGATTTTTAGAAGGCAACACCTCAGATCATACGCCGGTACCTATATTGTTGACATGCATTACTACATCTACATATAGCACTTGCAGTACAGAACGGCAAAAAACATCTGATGAAGCAGTGTTCGACATACCAAAAAATAGCCAAAAAATGAAGAAAACGACATACCATGGGGCGGCGGGCCTACTGCTGGAAGCACGTTGTCCGACGACATTGTCCTG
>KE373268.1:946629-967785 GCA_000418225.1 Zizania latifolia | reverse complement strand
TGTATAGTGCTGGCAGGAAAAGAAATTTAAATTTGAATCTGAATTGGAAGGAAAAGGAAATTTTCATATTGACATGGCTCTATTTGGATGGCAAATTTTTGATACTAAAATACGAAAATAGGGTACTTGGTATGGATTTGGAGGTAAATACGAGTATGCATATATACGTATATACATACATGGCTTTGATAGAAAGGTAAGTTTGAATTCGCTGTTTGAAATGAACGTTTGGTGTGAAGTATTCAAATTTTCAGAATTTGATTTGAATGATTGGATTGGGAAAAGTGTGATTTGATCGGATGATGAATAGTGTTTTCATATATAGAATAGTGTTTACTCTTTGATTCGAAACACATTTATTTTGGCACCAAGATTTAGAGCAAAATTTTGGATTTCAATTATTGGTCCTAGTTTCAAATAAGTTTTTGAATCGATTCAGGAAAATGGATTTTACACGACCTCCTTGAGTGGTCGGACCTCAAGTAAATGAGTGGTATAACTGACAGCGCCCTGTTTTGGTAAGAGGCAACATTGACACTAGTTTTGCTCGAGCCTCCTTGCCTGCTGGTGTTTCTGGTCGGGTGTCTCAGTATTGGATTCCTAAATTTCTTATCTAACCCCAGTACTGAGACCTCGATATCTTCTCGTGTGTAGGCCTCAAGAGCAAGGAAGGAGAACATATGGCTAGTAGACTCCGGATGTTCACACCATATGTCCGGGGACAAAAACTGGTTCTCCTCCCTTACACGTGCATCCTGGTCTGAATTAGTGACTTTTAGGGATGCTTCTACTAGCGTGGTCATTGCTAAAGGTACAGTTAAGGTAAGTGACAAATTCATATTCAAAGATATAGTTCTTGTTGATAACCTAAAATATAACTTGCTTTTTGTATCACAAATGATCAATAAGGAAGTCTATGTTAAGCAACCACCTGATTTTGAAAAAACAAAGTTTCCGAATCATGTTTTTAAGTTCTGTAGAGCTCTGTTTAGGGGAGCTTTTGGGCTTGCTAGATACTTCTAGTATCTAGAAGCTCCCCAAAACAGTACCCGGATGGCTCAAATTTTTATAATATGTAGACGCAGCTACTCCACAAAAGCCTAGTAGCTGAGAAGCTAGCCACCCCCAGCTTCTTCAGATTCTACGGAATTTTATTTACCCACCATACCACTGAACAAAACCCACCACCCACCCACTTTCGTCCCAACCCTAACCCTCCCATCAATCCATCCTCCTGCCTTGCGCCGCCTGTGAGGGAGAGACTTCCGCCCCAGCGCCGCCGGGTGAGCTCGCCGCCCCAGCGCCGCCGTGAGAGCCCTCCGCACCAGCACCGCCGGGTGAGCCAGATCTGGTCACTCCTGGGAGCCCTCCGCTGCAGCGCCGCCGGGTGAGCCTGCCCCCCAGCGCCGCCCCAGTGCCGACTAAAAGCTGCAAGGTATTTTGTAGATGATATATTTATGGATCATGGATGTGCAGATTTTTGAAGCACGCATCATGTAGCTTTTGTTTTTTTCCTGCCAATTACTATCGGAATGCCCCCATAGTGAGTTACTTTGAGATTCCAAACGACATGTTCTATACTAGAATTTGAGGCTATTTTTACTCGTTGCCAAAAGCGTTGGAGGTAATTCCATGAAAGAAACATTTTCTGAAAATTGTGCAGAGCAGAATTGTGCTAGGTATATGTTTTCTGAAAATTTTGCTGTGAATTTTTGTGCAAGCTGTATGTACATAACGGTACCTGTTGGTATCACGATATGAATGGTCCCACTTGTGTTGCTATGAATTTTTTGTCTGTGTAGCTGCTTTTGCAAGATATGTTCAGAGAAAATGCTGGTGACAAATAGCTATGCAAGCAGAGAAATGCTGGTGACTAATGGGTCCTGTTCTTTTTATCTCAAGACAAAAGGGCAACTAATTTTTCACTGCTACGTACTATCACTTGGTCCATTGCTACATTATCAGAGGTAATATACTCCATCTTTGCTATCTTCTGGTCTTCCATTTCATCTTGATGTATGATACTCTTTTAAAGTTGAAAATCAGTAAAACTGTTGAGATGTACATTTATGTAAAATATGTTAATAATAGATGGACAAACAGAAGACACCAAAAGCAAATTGGGATACTTTCACAACACGAGTATTCTATGAGATTTGTAGGGATGAGGTACTAGCTAGAAATAGACCAACAGCAGCCTTGAATAGCACTGGCTATAAGAACTTGGAGGAAAAATTTAATGCAAAAACCAATAGAAACTATGATCGGACAAAGCTAAAGAACCAATGAGATTCTTTGAAGAGAGAATATAACATTTGGATTAAGCTGAAGAAGGCTGCGACTGGGTTAGGTTGGGATGTTCAAAATGGAACAATTATAGCTAATGATGAATGATGGAATGAGAAAATAGCAGTACGTCACTGAGGCTTTTGGGACTTTTGATTCCATGTATGTAACACATGAAGTTTTTTATTAATTGCTATTTTACACTTTTTTCAGACTAACAAGGACTATGCTAAGTTTCGTTACAACCCATTGGAGAATATAGATGAATTGGAAGTTATGTTTCAAAATATCCATATGTCAGGTTCATCTTCAGTTATTCCTAGTGTTCAGTCAACCAACACTTCAATTAATCTGGATGAAGATATTATAAATCTTGGGGATGCTGTTGTTGGTGAGGGAAATGGTAGTACTAGGAAGCGTACGGGTGCTAGCATTACGTCTAGTCCAAGCAAGAAGAGAAATCAAATGGTTAAGGAAGTGAAACACATGGTTGATGTAATAGTTAAAAGTAACTCTGTGACCTCACAACAAAATGATAAAACAAATAATGATATAATAGAGCACTTACGAGCAGTTGTCAAATGTGGAGCAAAAGAAGGAAGTGATGAACACTACATTGCAACCAAGTTATTTATCAAACAAGAGTATCGTGCAGTATTTCGATCCTTTGAGACCGATGAGGGAAAAATTGTTTGGCTTAGGGGGATGTATGAGGATAAGAAGAAGTAGAATGTGTTGTTATGTGCTATGTTCTTATGTAATCTTTTTGTGTAATCCATAAAACATATATGCTTTTATGTAATCTTGAACCATTAAGAATCATGTACTTTTTTATAATGAATGGTTTTGTCATGTGTTCTTGCTGATAACATTGATCTTGCTATCATGTACTCTTGTTGTATTGCTAATATGCATTAATTATGGAGTATTCTGATGTTAGTAAGTATAAAATTTGTAGATGAGCACATCAAATGAGTGTGATGACTCTACATCTACAACAAGTGAAGGCTCTTCAAATGAGAAGGATGGATCATTTACATAGAGTAAACGTCAGAAAATGATTCACCAAGTTGGATTAACAGTGGCTCTCATAGGTATGCACCATTCTCATACATATCTAGCGAAAAAGGCAAGAGCGTGCCCCTAGTAGTGTGGACACCAAAGGATTGTTGATCAACTAAGTGATGATAAAAATTGTTACCGGATGTTTCACATGACTACACCCATTTTTCACAAGTTGCATGCTACTTTGGTAGAAAATTATGGTCTGAAGTCTACTAGAGATTTTAATTCTATCGAAGCACTTGCTATGTTCTTATGGATATGTGGTGGTCCTCAATCATTTAGACAAGTTGAAAACCGATTTAAGCGGTGCACTGAAAATTTTAGTAGAAAGTTCAATGAAGTCCTTGAGTGTATGAACCAGCTGGGTGGACACAACATTAAAACAAAGGAATCACAATCCATGGTGCACCCAAGGCTACTAGATTCTCATTTTTCACCACATTTAATAATTGCATTGGTGCAATAGATGGCATACATATCCTAGTTGTTGTGCCAGCAAAGGAACAAATCCCTTATATTGGTTGTCATGGATATCCAATTCAGAATGTGATAGCAATTTGTGTCTTTGATATGAGGTTCACATTTGTTGTAGCTAGATGGCCGAGATCTGCTCATGACTCTCGGGTTTTTAATGATACTCTATCTCAATATTCTAGTTATTTTCCACACCCTATAGATGGTAATACTATTATGTTGAACCTTAATCATGCCTTTCTATTATTATCACCATGCATTACGTCTAACTTTTTGATTTATGTACGAAAATTTTACCTTCTTGATGCGGGTTATCCTAACAAAAAAGGATATCTAGCTCCTTATAAAGGACAAAAGTACCACATACCAGATTTTTAATGAGGCCACCGACCAAGTGGTATGAAGGAGGTATTCAATCATGCTCATTCCTCTCTTTGAAATGTGATCGAGCGATCATTTAGGGTTTTAAAGATAAAATGGAGGATGTTGTTACATATGCCAAGCTATCCACTTGATAAGCAAAAGAAGATCATCATTGCTTGTATGTCACTTCATAATTTTATTCGAGAAAGTGCTTTGAGTGATGAATTATTTGGTAGTTGTGATGATGATGAAGATTACATCCCACATGCGGAGGATTCAATAGTAGGTGGTTATAATGGCATGGCATCTGATGATGGTGACATGTGCGCCTTTCTTGATTTTATAGCAAACTCCTTGATGGCAAATAGAGGATAGATGATATACATATTATTGAATTATTGTGTTGACCATTATAATTTGCCTATTATGATGAACTTTATAGCTTGTTACAATGTAATGGTGATTTTAAAATATATTATTATCAAAATTATAATATATATATTACCATTACAGAATAACGCACAATACGCAATCAGGATAATAGCTAGCCAGTAAAAGCTGGGTTACCAAACAGTTCAGCTACTCAGACCAGCTGCTACTCATACCAACTAGCTGCTCCAACCAGCTAGCTAGATACTCGGACTAGCTAATTCTGAGAATATACAGCTCCCCCAAACAGGGTCTAACGCTTTATATGGTTTGAAACAAGTTCTTAGAGCATGGTATGATAGGTTAAAATCTTTTCTACTCGAAAAGGGTTTTGTTATGGGAAAAGTGGATAAAACTTTGTTTCTTTTCAAGCAACGCAATGATCAACTTTTTGTTCAAATTTATGTGGGATATTATCTTTGTTGTTCATCTCACTCCTCGGTTTTCAAGTTTTCTAAGACTATTTGCAGAGAGTTTGAGATGACTATGATGGGCTAGTTAATGTACTTTTTGGGACTACAAATCAAGCAAACAAAAGATAGCACTTTTGTTCATCGGAGTAAGTACACTAGGGATCTTCTTCGGTGTTTTGACATAGAAAATTGTAAGCCAATTTCAACACCGATGGGAGCAGCTTCTACTTTGGATCCTGACGAGGATGGTGAGCCTGTTGATCAAAAAGAATATCGTAGCATGATCGGCTCACTTTTGTATCTCACTGCATCAAGGCCAGACATTCAATTTTTTGTTTGTTTGTGGGCTCTATTTCAAGCTTCTCCTCGAGTTTCACATCGGTAAGCTGTCAAACGTATACTCAGGTATCTCAAGTAAATCAATAATTTAGTATATGGTATTCTATTTCTTCAAGTGTTAGTTTAAGAGTTTTTTCTGATGCTAATTTTGGAGGTTGTAGAATTGATAGAAAAAGTACTAGTGGTAAATGTCATTTCTTGAGAACATCATTTGTTGCTTGGTCATCCAGAAAACAGTTTTTTGTTGCACAATCCACTGTTGAAGCTGAATATATTGCTGCTGCTAGTTGTTGCTCACAAGTTCTTTGGCTTATTTCTACACTCAAAGATTATGAGATTAATTGTGATCATGTTTCACTTTATTGTGATAACACAAGTGCTATAAACATTCCTAAGAACCCAGTGCAACATTCTAAAACAAAGCATACTGATATTTGATATTATTTTATTAGAGATTATGTGGAGAAAGGTGATGGTGTGCTTCTTTTTATTGATATCGAGTTACGATTGGCAGACATTTTTACTAAACCTTTGAATTCTTCTCGCTTTGTTTTTCTTCATGGGGAGTTGGGCGTTGTTCATCCAATGGGTTTGTTTTGAGGGGGATTTTGCTTTTTCATTTGTATCATAATGCATTCATGTTTATTTTTGTGTATTGTTTATATTCAAAATGAAAAGAAAAAGAACTAAACATAGAGCTTTGATATTTACCTTTAGTTAATCTTTGTGCTTGCTAGCTATATCTTATAAAATTGATGAATCACTAGTCTTGCTATCATATCTTTTAGTCTTTTTATGAGTCTATGACATAGTTTTTGAGGGATATGACACAAGACACGTAAAGAAATATGTTGTGTTGATCTAGTGGCTAGTTTGAGTTAAATATGCTTATATATGTTCTAGCTGTATTTATTTCATTATGATAGTGCTTTCAATTTTAGTGCTGCCAGTATTATAGCTCGTGCAATGTCAAAACAATCAAATCTGAATAAAGCAGAAAAAAGTGTGCAAAAGCATAGAAAGTTCAAAAAGAAAAGAAAGTGTGCAAAATCACAGAAAGTTCTGCATTCATGAAAAATGTTTTGCCTAGGTTGTCTCGTGAGACTGCTTATCTTTGCACTTTGATATGAATTTGGAGATGATCATAGATGACCAGTTCATTGAAATGGAGACTACTTATGTGTGCAAGAACCTCACAATAGGTCATGTGACCGAAGCTCAGGTGGCATCATCTGTCTCTGGACAATGGTCACTGTGCTGAGATAGGCACTTGTGAAAATTTTATATAAAAGTTGTATATATCAAATCTAAAATTTTCAATGACTATGATTGCACTTTTAAGAGCACTAAGCGTTGTTTTGGTTTTGTGGACGTAGCTCAAATGTGTGTGAGGTATTTCTCTTGAATTGGTCCAAGTGAAAGCCAACATTATAAATCATTGAAATCATTCAATTATAGTGCTAATTTGAACTTGAGAATTATGGCTTAGTTTTATCTTAAGGCTTTTAGGCCTGATTGTTAGCTGGTTAATCTATCTATTTCATTTATGTTGCAAACCTTGTCACGTGGATTGCTTTAGGTACACTTCAAAGCTCTCAAATCAAGAAATCAAAAAAATGATGTTCTCATGATAATTTCTCTCTTTTGCTTCCCTTGATGAAATCATTGTAAAAGGGGAAGAAATTGGTCTTCGATAAAATCATCAATTTTCGAGGGAGTTTTACTTATTGTCTCTTTGAAAAAAATTTGGGGGAGAAAAACTTATGCTTGTGCTTTCAAAAATCAAAAATTTCTTCATACATTTTAATGGTGTTGCCAATATGTTCATAAGGGGGAGATTGTGAGATCATATGTATGATCATTGATATGTGATGAAACAAATTGGTTTGATATTGAGATGCGATGAACAAATTGGTTTTCATTTGTTTGAGTGGTTGGGTATTTTGATCGAGTTGTCGAGCACTCTTGTCGGGCACTCAGCACATAGCACTCAAAAAATTTAGCACTCGAGGAAATTCAGCCCTCCAGAGATTTTAGCACCCGGGAATTTCAGCCTCGGGATTTTGGATCACTCATATTTTTGATGTTCGAGTCGGATCACATGCTTTAATAGTTTATTCAATACCTTGCTAGGATATTGAGAAAGAAATCTGAAAAGTTTCATTGGTTAATTCATCGTATTTTAGGAGTTATTAAGGTGTTAATTTTTGGATCGGATCTGCTCTATTTTTACGTTACAGCAACTCCCAAGGATCATAACTTTTTATTGGGAAATCAGATTTAAGTGAAACCACTCGAGCAAGTTTCGTATTGAAGTTTAGTTTCTCATGTTAAAATGTTAGATCAATCCGAGTTATGGATCAAAAGTTACGTGCATTTTACCGCTGCTTGGTTAGGCTGGTTTTAGTCCTTGGGAGTGTCCTCGAGAAATTCGAGAACCCCTCGGGAAATTTCCTAAGTCCCTGAGAATTTTAGTCTGATCAGGGATCTTGCTGATTAATCAGGAATTAGCTTTCTTATTTTATTTTTGGTGTCATTTTTAGGGTATTGCAACCATTCACCCCCTTTGGTTGCCATGGTTAGTTTATTTTGATCTTATAGTTGAGAACCATGATGATCTCAGGTCTAATAACTTTACATAAACACTACTGAGACCAACTGATGACACATCAAATCTCAACAGTGACTAATAGTGGATCTATCTAGCATATGTACTTCAACATACATCCATGTTATTGAGTTGGTATCTCCATACCTATGATCTATGAGATCAATCAATACACATGCCGATCTCAGTCATATCTATTCCACATATGACTTATATCTAATCAATAATCATTTAGAAATAGTAATATTATGAGTCTCATGAATGAGTCACATACTCATTGATCCATAATTATAATATCTATTTCAAAGAATAAAATAACTTTATTTCATAAACATAGTGTGTCACATACAACATCTCCATGTTACCTCTAGGGCATAATTCTAACACAAAGTGTTTGGACTTGTTCCGTGCAAGGCTCCAACAATTAACTCGACCCGCAAGCTTGTCAAGCAATCCTGCTCTTGGATGAAATGATCGGGGGTAGGAGTGAAATGAAGCTAACTGATCCCGGAGTGCTAGATGAAAGTGTGCATTAATTTTGTGGCTTCCGTGGATGAGATCTAGTAACACATTTACTTGGCCTGTGTTTAGCTGATCTTTTGTCCTAAACTATGTTATTTTGTGTCTGTGCGAACTTGGGTTTTAAGTCTGTTTTGGCGATGACCTATTGGGAAGATTGTTTTGGCGCTTGGCTTGTAAGCCTGAAGTGTCAGATGTTCTTAATCTGAAGCTAGTATGTTAGCATTATGCCCTAGAGGCAATATGGAATTTGCCCCTCCTTACGAGAGAGATATCTCTGGGCCCCTTGATGTAATGGATTATGGAAGTGCATGGCCATGCTGAAGTGATTAAAGAGTTAATCACAGGTTATAATCCAATACGAAGATTAGGAGAGCATCGAGCTATTGATAGGATGGCACAAATCTCATCTTGTGCTCGATCAATATCGTGAGGCAAAGGGGTACATGAGAATATTACAGGTTCAGCTGATATGATCTTTATGTATACTTGGGTTAATATTCATTACTAGAGGCCACTTTTAACGGAGTACTAGAAAGGAGTTTTCATATGTTAACCAAGGTATACATGAACCTACAGGGTTGCACGCTTAATGGGTTGGAACATTCGATTTGAATAGGATTTGAATTGGGCTCAATTTGGATAGAAATCCAAATGATTTGGATAGAGATCCAAACAGATCAAATAGAGATCCAAACAAATCGGATAGAGATCCGAGTAGAGTCTTGGTTAGGCCTGGAAGGGCCCAAACTAGGATGTCTATAAATATGAGGGCGAGGGGCTCATGCAATGTATACCTTTGCGCATGCTAATCTATTAGCCACCATAAGAAACCCTAAGTCATCATCATCGTTCTCGAGCCCGACCACCTCATTGATCGCCTGGGTGCTAGGACACCATCGGTCGGCGTTCCACCCCTAGATGTGTGGATACCAGTAGAGGCATTGCTCTATTGCTTCTCTGATTAGCATCAGCGTCGTTCATCGGATCAGTAGCGTCATCGGCTTGAAGGACGAGTCCTCGGGAAAAGTCCTCGGGAGTTCTCAACCACGTTGATCGGCTACTTCCCGACTAGGCGATCGGCTCCCCGACCACTTAGGCATGCTCTAGTTGGATCGTTTCACTACTCCAACTCTTCTTCTATTGCACCGTGTGTCTGAGATAACGATCTATGGTCTCTCTAGCAAGGCTTCCTAGTGTGTGCAGTAGAAAAAGTTTTGTTTTCAGCTAGAGTAGCCTCTGCGTTCCATAACATGGTAACCCTAGCATGAACATCTTTTGGCGCTTGCTAACAAAGCAGGGCTGGTGAAGCCTTTTATCCAAAAAATTGCATAATTTTCTATAAAATAAGCTCTACACATTAAAAAATACTTTCACAGATGATATGAGTGATCTTCTGTACTATTTTTTAATTGATTGCTTTCGACGTATAGTTTCTGATGTTCCTGAGAAGTCCATTTTTG
Source organism: Zizania latifolia (assembly GCA_000418225.1). Lineage (NCBI taxonomy): Eukaryota > Viridiplantae > Streptophyta > Magnoliopsida > Poales > Poaceae > Zizania > Zizania latifolia. Next base: position 957,826 of record KE373268.1, on the reverse strand, counting down.
TCGAAGAAGCCCCTGCTTTCCTACCAGAGCAGCAAGACAAGTCATCTAAGTTCAACCTTTGATCATGATTAGACCTATGTTTAAAGCTATGCTTTCATCCAAAATATGCATTTATTTTTTAATGTCATCGGGAAGGGTTTAACCTGCTTTTCAAAACTACCCCCTGTTGTTTTACCATATTCCTTGCTTACCATGGATTAATATTGACTAGTTAGGTCCCTATTACGATCTAGCTAGATAAAATAGGTCTGCTTAGCCCTGGTTAGAAACTAGTGTCACCTAATAATGCTCATTTATGCCACTTGTTACTGTAATGCTGGTTTAATGAACTATTGATTAATGGCAAATGATTCATGGCTAATTTCCACTAAAATTTTGACTAAGGTAGGTTGTGAGTACATGATTTTGCTGGTCATACTCATAACACTTAGGGTCCGGTTCGCGAGCTGCTGTTACAATGCCATACATTCAATATATTCAATCCATTAAGAATAACTCATGGGCTCCATACATTCAACATGTGTACAACCACTAAATCATCATAGCCTCCATATATTCAACATGTGTACAACCATGGCCTCCATGCATTTAATTCCATAGAGAGTAATTAATATCCATAAGCACTAAATCAACATAGCCTCCATTCATTCCATTCCACGCATTCAATTTTATCCATGAAGAGAAATAAATGTGTGTAAGCATACATTCAACATAGCCTCCAAACATTAAATTCGATCATTCATTCCATTTCACGCATTCAATTTCATCCATGAAGAGAAATAAGAGCAAGTACCGTGCACACGATTTAAATGGTAAAAAGAAAACAAATAGCAAAATGGTTTACCAAAATCTTGTCTCCACAAATCTTTGGCCTCTGGCACTGCTCCGCACTGTACTATTCCGATCGCCTCACTGTCCAGCTCACGTTATTATTTTATAGCAGTACATATTAGTGTCGGTTCATGGATATGACCGGCACTAAAACATGCGCGACAGCGCCGGTTCTTGCCACGAACCAGCACTGAAGTATCAGTGCCGGTTCTAGCCACGAACCGGCACTGTCACGTATGTTTTAGTGCCAGTTGTATCTATGAACTGACACTAAAATATCAATATCGGTTCGTGGCTGGAATCGGCACTGAAAGTTGCGGAACGGTGCCGATTCCATTCAAGTTTAAAAAATTTAACAGCTTCTATTTTTTAAACCGGCAGTGATATAGCTTCAGTGCCTGCTTAGAGATAACCGGCATTGATATGGTGCTACTTTTAAGTGGTTCTGTGGTAGTGGTGGCTTGTTGCAATCTCTTCTCTCCTGTTCTCACTTCTGTGTGATCTGAAAGTTCTTGTTCATAGTTGTGATTATGAACTATAGTTGTGTTCCCATGTATTCTACTTGTGAGAATTAATGACCCATATCATGGCCTTAACCTTTTGATGCTGTTTTACTTATGAGAATTACTGACCCATACGTGTGAGTTGTTTTAGTTGTTTACACTCTGGACCATTCTGATTCTGATCACCTTTTTAATTTGCGATTGATCTATGCTTATGTGTGTATTGGTCAGAAATAAGTGACATTTTGGCTTAAACTTTGTATTGATATCTCTATGAATACTTTGATTGGATATGACCTGAGAGTTTTTAATGATTCAGTACGTAAATATGGTGACAAGTATCCATATCCACCTCTAGGTAAATACACAAGTGTTTTACTAGCGTATTGTTATTCAAAAGAAGCATATTTGTGATTGTCATTAATAATTATTATTTTGTAGAGAAGTTTTATCTTGTCGACTCGGACTACCCTAACCGTCCTAGTTATCTTGCACTGTACAAGGATACGAAGTATCATTTGCCAGAGTTTCAAAGTATTAATTACTCACTATTTTCTTTACTCTGTTATAGACTTTACCAGTTAACCCAAAGCCATTCTTAAATAACTTAACAGGGAAGCCTATAATCATCAAGCTTATGTGGGGTATGGAGTTCAAAGGTACTTTTATGGATTTATTTGCCCTACTAAGTTACACCCATTATTTAGTTTTCCTTTCTAGGTGCTATAATTTATATTCATGTCATGGTCAGGAAGTCAGCGTCGTCGTGTGCCCGCAACATCATTCTTTCAAGTTAGCACCTTTTTGTCCTTTCCCCAATCACTGCTCGAAATCTTCTAGATCCCACCTAGCATTCATAGGTGTTTGCTCAGACCCAACTGACCATATGGCCTCCTCTTCACCCTCCACACGTCTAGCTCATCTCGACCCCATCCACCAGTGCTCTCGCCACACCCTTCCTCTAGCCCACCCGGTTATTTTCTGTGATGTGGCATGGGCCCTATGGCAGCAGATATCAAACATCGGTACATGGACGTGGTAGCTATAGAGCAGCTGCCTATGGACCTACACACTTGTCAGGGATATGACCTCCGAGTACCCCGCAATGGGCTTTACCAGTCCAGACCAAGAGTGAGCCTAGCCATCTTTAGGGTTCGATATGGCCCATTCTCATGCCCGAAAATTCCAACTATTTCCTGACGATTTATTGTGTAGCAAGAACCCTCATCTAGGAATTAGCCAAAGTACACAATAGATAATTTATTAAAAATCAAAAGCATAATTTGTTCACGACAACATAACAGAGTACTTTATTATAGAGGTGGATTAGAACCTCAAAACACTAATTATTAAATAAATAAATGACTCCTAAATAACGCAGCGATGACTCCACTCCACAGGAATCTTGACTGAGCTAGCTCAAAAGGCACCTCCTTCATCTTCGCTGATAAACTCCTCTTCAGGTGGTGGGAATGCAAGAGTGAGTATTTTGAATACCTAACAAGTCACCTAAGGACAAAGTAGAAGAATGCATAGGGTAACAAAGAAAGGCATAGTACGGTTCTTTTGCATAAAAGCAGCATTTAACGAAAAAGTAGAAGTTGAAAAGTTATTCTAATTAGTTGAATATCTTAGAGCAGCATTAACCATTCACTGAATAACCCCACCCGGGGTCATCAGGCCCAAAACCAAACCAAACCACTCCTATCCCTAAGCTGACCAGGTTAAACAGAATTATGCAGCAAATTAATTAACAATGGAACTAGTTAGAAAAAACAATACGCAGCTCGCCCATAACCACAGGAACGACTATTCAAATAGTTTTACTCTGATCAGAGGTGCACAACTTTACCCACATGACACAACCCTACAACATGTCACCATGCTCCCTAATACCACCACGGTACCTCGGAAAAAGGCTATGATATGACCGTTTCACCTAAATCCCTTAAGCTTCGCACCCTAAGCTACCATTCTATCCCACCTAGAATAGATGTACCTAACGCTCCTATATGCATAGTAGTCACTTTGAAGAGTGCAAAGCTACCGGTGGTCTCGATGCTCCCCATAAGTTCACTAAGCTATAGGTCATACCATTACGCACGCTGGCTTATGGTGGATGCAATTTTAATCTTATAAAAATTGCTTTTAGTTTTATGGATTGCTCTTTGTGGTTAATAAATGTATGGAGGTCATGTTGAATTTATTTTTAAAATTCAACATACAACGTCGACGTGATTAATCTTCATAATCTTTCCATACAACATCGACGTGATTAATCTTCATAACCTTTCCATGCGAGTGTAAAAATCAAAATTATTTTTTAAATTAAAAAAGGAATCACTAAACTAACTGGCTTAATACCTTGTATGATTATGTGATTAATCTTCACAACATTCTGAATATAGATTCTCTATGTCGAAACATATATTTTCACAACCTTTCTAGGAGAGTATTGAAAACAAAATTTAGAAATATTTTTAAAATAAAAAATGAAATGCTAAACTAATAAATTAATATATTGTAGGAATGGAACGTTCTGAAGTTAGATTCTCTAGATCAGAATAAGTACCGACAAACAATGATGGTTTAAGATATGAGGTAATTAAACTATCACTATCGATCTTTCAAAAATATTGGCAATTTTATGTGCAGGCAAGTTAATTATGTGAGATTAATTATAATGATATGCAGGTGGACCGCTCATGGATGTACAATGATCGTGGGTTTGAGTTCATTAATGGTGTCAATGGTTTTGCACTAAGTGTTTAGTCTTACAGAAATAGAAATAATGGCAGTGCTGATTAGTACATATGTTGTCCCTGTATCGATTGCAAAAATGAGAAAAAATTCATAAATGTTGAGCAAATCCATGCACACTTGATTTTTAGAGGTTTCAAAGCAAGATATACTCGCTGGATAGAACACAGTGAACTTAACAATAGTGTGCATGAAGAGCAGCCAATAGTCGAAGAAAACACATGTAGCAACACTACAATTGACCATGACAGAGATAACACATTATTTGATGCCAATAATGAAGACATCGATCAAATGTTGCGTGATGGCGAGAGGGACTTCACAGTGACAGACAACATGAAAAGTTTCAGCAAAGTTTAATGTGGTGCTAACACTGATGCAAATGAAGGCTAGCAAAGGTTGGTCCGATAAGGGTTTCAACGAATTATTGGTATTTTTAAAAGATTTACTTCCAAAGAAAATTGTTCTACCTAAAAGTACTTATTATGCCAAACAGGTTGCCTGACCATTAGGGCTTGAGGTAGAGAAAATCCATGCATGTGTAAACGACTGCATGTTGTTTCATAATGAGGACGTAGACCTAGATACGTGTCATGTTTGCAATGCACCACGGTTTAAGAGGAGCACTAATAGTGGTGAGAGCGAAGACACTACAGATGCCAGGAGACAAAAGAAAAAAATCCCGGTTAAGATGGCTTCGTATTTTCCAATAATCCCCCGTTTGAAACAGATGTTCGCTAATAAAGCGAACAGTTAGCTGCTGCGATGGCACGCTGAGAAGTGAAAGAAAGATGGAATGCTTAGACATCCTGCTGATAGAATGCAGTGGAGAAGGTTTGATCCAAAATATAAATAGTTTAGAAATGAAGTGAGAAATATAAGATTTGGGTTGAGTACGGATGGGATGAATCCTTTTGGCAACACAAGAAGTACTCATAGCACTTGGCCGGTGACTCTCTTTATCAAAAACCTTCCGCCCTGGATGTGCATAAAGCAAAAATTCCTTCTCATGCCTTTGCCGATTAGTGGGCCAAATCAGCCAGGTAACGATATCGATGTATATCTCAAACCTCTGGTAGAAGATTTACTTGTATTATAGAAATACGGTGTGCGGGTTTGGGATGAATACAAAAGAGAGACTTTCACCTTACATGCAATGTTGTTTGTAACGATCTCTAATTGGCCTGCTCTTGGTAACCTATCAGGATAGACTATAAAAGGGTACAATGGTTGTATTTAGTGCTTGGAGGAAACTGGGAGGCGTTGGTTGTCCAATAGTAGAAAAATAGTCTTCATGGGTCACCGTAGGTTCCTTCATGCCGATCATTCGTACCGTAAGAATAAGACAGCTTTTCATGGGACGGTGGAGACACGTCAAGCTCCAAAGGCTCGTACCGGAGAATAGCCCAAGCAGTACGAAATTACCCGCTAGACAAAATGCTCCTATGTGAAAGAAGCAATCCATATTTTGGTTGTTACCATATTGGAAAGTCCTCATGGTTCGACATTCAATAGATATAATGCACATCGAGAATAATGTATTCGATAGCTTGATTGGTACCTTGCTATACATGCCTAGCAAAACAAAAGACACACTGAACGTAAGGCTGGACCTTCAAGAAATGAACCTCCAGAAAGACCTGCATTATGTACAACTAGCCAGCAAGAAAAAGAAGCTGCCAATAGCTTGCTACACGATGAGTAGATAAGAGAAAGCTAGCCTATGTGGTTGCCTGCGTAATGTTAAAGTTCCAACTGGTTACTTGTCAAATATTAGAAGTCTAGTGAACATGAAAGACAAGAAGTTAGTTGGCCTAAAATCTCATGACTATCATGTGATGATGACGCAGATGCTTCTAGTTGCAGTTAGAGGCATTTTGCCTAATAAGGTTCGAGACCCAATCATAAAGTTGTGTTCGTTTTTCAACGCAATATCACAGAAGATGGTGGATCCAAACAAATTGGCAAAGCTGCAGAACGACGTTATCCATACTATATGTCAGTTTGAGACTGTTTTCCCTCCAATATTTTTTGATATAATGGTCTATCGGATTGTTCATATTGTTGGTGAGATAAAGATCCTTGGCCCTATGTTTCTGCACCAGATATATCCTTTTGAAATATTCATGGGGATTCTAAAGAAATATGTTCGTAACCGAGACCGTCCAGAAGGTTGCATTGCCCAAGGATGGAGTACAGAGAAGGTCATTGAATTCTGTATTGACTACATGAAGCTGAACTCGATTGGTCTGCCTATATCTTGCTACGAGTGGAGGCTAACGGGAAAAGGGACAATAGGACATGCATGTATCCACATCAGAGATATTGTTGTATTCACCCAAGTACATTTTGTTGTTCTGTAACAATTAGTTGTAGTTGGACCTTATGTCAATATGCAGGTGAATGAAATAACCACCGCAAATCCAACAAAGTCACAAGATTGGGTCGCAAGAGAGCACAGAAATATATTCGATATCTGGTTGCATAAATATGTGATGTTTCAGCATACCGATGATGCAATATTACAACTACTAGGTCATGGTCTGTCAAGTACCATTCACACAATTCAAGCATACAAGATTAATGGTTATAAATTTTATACAAGAGCACAAGACAACAAGAGCACTAACCAAAACAGCGGTGTTTGTATCGATGCATTTGACCACGCTAGAAGTAAGGAGACGTACTACGGATTCATCGAAGAGATCTGGGAGCTTGAATATGGTGAGTTGAAGGTTCCTCTATTCCGATGCCAATGGGTACGACTGCCCGGAGGTGTGAAGGTTGACAAGTATGGTATGACTATTGTTGTCCTAAGGCTCACCGGATATGTGGAATAACCATTTGTACTTGCTAAGGATGTTGCTCAAGTATTCTACGTGAAGGACCTAGACCCAACAAACAAGGAGGAGCATCATGTGGTTCTTCAAGGAAAGAGAAAGATTGTTGAAGTCGAGGGTGTTGACGATGAAGAAGAGTCGATAGATTTGATGACCTCTCCCCTTTTGGAGAGAATGTTGAACTGCCTCTCATTGATGATACCAAGGAAGCTACGTACATACGCCGTGACTACCATGAAGCATTAATCATTTAGGGATGAAATTTATATTTTATTTAATCAAGATTGTGTAAGAATATTAATCATTTCGTGATTTTATTTACTCAAAATTGTGTATTTTATTTGCTCAAGATTGTGTATTTTATTTGCTTAGGGTAATGATTTAGGGATACGGTTAATAGTAAATCTTAATAATAAATTATAAATGTTAACAAAAAAAGTTTCATTTATGATGTAAAATATTTTTAAATTGTTAAAGTAAAACGGTTTGTATTTATTAATAACAATTTATAAATGTTAGTATAAAAACGTTTCATCTGATACATTAAAAAAATCCGTATTTACTAGGAGTAAATTTTAAATGTTTAAATAAAATGTGGTTACTTATTAATATTAAAATATTCTTCAGTGCCATTTCTAAACTAGAACCGGCACTGATAGTGCGTATTAGTGTCGGTTCCAATTAGAACCAACACTGATAGTGCGTATGATTGTCGGTTTACTATAGAACCAATACTGATATGTCACTATCAGTGACGGTTCTCTATTCAAACCGGCACTGATACCTTTCACATATATATATGCGCTGGCACTTCTCTATTTTTCTCCATCCCGCAGATTGTTTACTCGCCCCGCTGTTGTCCTACCATCTTGCGGTCTGGCCATCTTCGCCTACGCCTCCGTCGTCTAGCCGCCTACGCCTCCACCTCCACCGTCCGTCGTCCTGCCATCTGTCTGCCTCCGCCTCCGCCACCGAGTCTCCACTGTCTGGCCATCTCTGCATCCACCGTCCGGCCATCTCTGCCTCCGCCTTCGCCCGTCCGCCCATCTCTGTCTCCACCCATGCAAGGTTTTGATGCCACCAATCTCTCACATTATTTGGATTTAAGGTTTAGCTATGGTTTTGTCCATGCCACCATTATTCTTGATTAATTATTGTTTCACTCAATCGTGTATCTACACTCACCTATTTCAAAGAGGATAATATAGTATTCTTGATAATACAGATGGAGTATAATTTTTAAGATGAAGGAATTTTCTTGCAGTAGCAATAATGTGAATGATAGAGTATAATTCTGTGTGTATATAATGTGAATCTCTGCAAGTGGATTATTTTGTGAATTTTATGAGTCTCTATAAGTTATTAATTTTGTGATCAAGTGTATGTACCTTGACTTGCAATTTCTGTATACAATTTTTGAGTATACTTCTAAAATGATCAAGTGTATGTCCTTGCCATGCATCAAGTGTATGTATATGTTTGAGTATACCTTTGATGGCTGAAATGATTAAGTGTATGTATATGTTTGAGTATACCTTTGATGGAGTGTATGCAAATAATGTGTGCATGTGTATGTTTGAGTATACTTTTGATGGAGTGTATGCATTTAACAATATTCAGTTTTGTTTATTAGGGTTTACACATGTATTATTGTATTTTTTTCATTGTTGTTAAATATAACATGAATTAAGGATATGACAAGCCTCCTAAGTGATAAACAGGACACTTCCACTGGAAAGCATGCTTCCAGTAGTAGGGGGGTCCCAAGTGATCAATCGACTAACAGTTGCCTCCTAAAAATCAATAATCATTTCATCGGGCATCATTAGGTTTATACATCGTACATCGCATATTCTATTTATATCATAATAAAACTAACAAACTCATACTATACTATCTCACTATTGTAGACTCTAAGAAAACCCTTTGCCGAGAATAATAACATTCACGGTGGTGACACCCTTAAAATATAAACAAAAGATGGGTGCACTAATTTAGTTGAGGTTGCGAGCTGTGGAGGCATGTTATGCCTCGACAAAGGGTGGGATGCATTTAGTGACCAAGTCCGCCTAGTATAAGGGGACTATGTGGGACTAACAATGGGACCCTCATTATCTGTTACAACTACTATTTATAATACTTTTGGTGGCGAGAAGACCACGATAAAAGTGGAAGACAGCGACCACGATATCTATAGTAAACCCATATTACTTACTAGACATGAATGTTTTGTTTATATAATTAAAGTAGTTTTTTATAATTGCAGGTGAGGGTTCTAGCAATACTATGAAGAAGGTGAAGCAGATAGCCAGTCAGGGTGACACCGAGCAAATGGACCAACTGAAGAACATCTGTCATTTTGGAAATCAAACAGATGTGACTCTAGAAAGGAGGGGTCTTCTGCAAGATATCTCGGCGGGTCTATCCTCCAGGACTTCCTTATATGTATGCAAAATCATCCCCTCGATCATGAACAAGAAATCGATGGTAAGCACTTTGCACATGTCATAATTATAAACATCTATATATTTGCACTTGCCTCGTCTAACTAGCTACCAACACATTTTATTCATAACAATACTTTTTAAGGGAGTATTGTGAGAAATACATCACATCTCATGTACAACAACAGACCTCGCTGATCCAAGTGACAGTGGCAGGAAGCACAGCAGCCCTAGTTGCAGTGCATAAAGCAACAGATGAACGGTGCTACCTGACGACTAATTTTGGTCAATTTCTGCAAGCCAACGATTTAGTTATCAGCATAGTATGTGCTTTTCATTTCCACATTAACAATGGTGCACTAGAGGCTGTTATGTATATAATGTAATTTGTTGTACAACCTTAAGCAATTCATGGCTTGTAGATAGAAAGAATCGCCGTAGGACACTATCCAAGCTCTTGGTATCACTCTTAGAGATGCCCTAGCGGATGGTCTACAGCACAAGCTAACTTGTAAAACATGAGCTTGTGCTGCAGATCTTCCACTGGAGCATTTCCTAAGAGCGATATCGAGAGCTTGGATAGTGTCCTGTGACGATTCTCAATATTATGTATGTGGAATAATTTAGCTAGTGCTTGAGTCTGTAAGAACAATATCACATTTAAAACTTATGAAAACATTTATATAAATGTGTTCTGATATTTTAAGTTAATATATGTCATATGATGTAAGCTATGCAAATGAATTTAGCATATATGTGCATTCGGATATAAAATTAATACAGCGTGGTTTATATATAAAAAATAGCGTGAAATAAACAACAGTGCCGGTTCGTGATTCAAACCAGCACTGATAATAGCGTATCAATGCCGGTTGTATTATTGAATCGACACTAATACGCGCATATCAGTGTTGGTTCGGTTCTAGAACCGACACTGATACTTGTTGTCAATGTTGGTTCTAGAACCGTCACTGATAGCCGTCGACTATCAGTTCCAACTAGTCAGCGACGGTTTAGAACCCGCCACTGATAGCCATTTTGATCCGACACTGATGTCTGTTCCTATAGCGGTGCACATAAAAGGGCATGCGTGCTTGTTGATAGCTAGATTTAGCACTTTTTATGGTAACAGTTCGATATATGGAATCTGAATTTGATTGATTTTAAACCTGCCAAAGACCGAACACCCTATAAATATAAGGGGTCAAGGCCGATTGTAGATACCAAACAATCAACACAAAATTATTTTCTCCAGTTTTTTGCTTTCCTCCGTTTCTAGAGTAGATTGCTATGGTTTCTTCATCGTTCTTCCTGTTGCTGTTAGAAATCCGTTTTGTGCATGCTGTGCGAAATCTATTGCCGCACAAAATGTATTTCGCACAGCAACAGGAAGAACAATAAAGAAACCATAGCAATCTACTCTAGAAACGGAGGAAAGCAAAAAACTGAAGAAAATAATTTTATATCGATTGTCTGGTATCTGTAATCGGCCTTGACTCATTATATTTATAGGGTGTCTGGTCTTTAGCAGGTTTAAAATTAATTAAATTCATATTCTATATATCGAACTGTTACCATAAAAAGTGCTAAATCTAGCTATCAACAGTGTTCCATTGATTTAATAGGGATTACATATTTACATGCATGTATACAACTATACAAGGTAAGCAGCCATACAAGGAAGGCCTAAACAAGGCAACAAATATATATGAAAGTACAAGAGCTAGGCACGGCAAGGAGTAATCAGGGAGGTAACGACGGTGTTACATTTCATACCTTGAATCCCGACGGCGGTGGTACAGAGGGTGGCAACGGCGGG
>KE373268.1:919540-930830 GCA_000418225.1 Zizania latifolia | reverse complement strand
GTGCTAGCACGCCGGCGTGGAGTGTTTCCATCCCTGTATGTGTGGACTTCGTGGAGGTGCTGCTCAAATAGCAGCACTCGTCGTCTTCTTCGTGTGAAGATCGTTGGACTTCATCGACTTTATCGTTGGCGAACGGGCGAGGCAAGAAGGAAACGAGTCAGGACACGCTTCTCCAAATCTTCTTCCGCTGCACTAGCGCGTCTCGCGTTAGAAGGTAACGATCCATGATCCCTCACGCGCATGGGTTCCTGGGCCAACGGGGTTAAAAATTAAAATTTGCTGGCTAGCGTAGCCTCCCCTTGTCCCTTCACCGAACCCCCTGTCCCAGGTCAAAACTTCTATTGCGACGTGCATGGAGCCAACCATAGCCACAATACTGACACCTACAAGGCCATTTTGGCCCTGCGGGGCAACTACCTCAAGAGGACTGTTGGCCGAGGGACAATAGATCGAGCCCCCAAAACATCCTTCCTAGAGCATGTTCAGACCATGGCCCATGCTGAGCCAAACGAAGTGCAACCTCAAGTCCCAGTGGCGAACACAATGCCGCCTCCACAGATCGAGAACGCACTAGGGCCCTCAAAGCGAGTAGTGATCTCGATCTCCAGCAACGGAGCACAGGGAAATCTATCCAAGCGGCAGAGACGTGAGTATGTCCACGAAGTAGGACATATCGGGACCTCTTCCTCGGCCACGACAATGCCGAAGTGGGCCCACGTGCCATTCTTCTTCACAGCCGAAGACGTTGTTGGCATCAAGTTCGCGCACGCAGACCCCCTTGTCATCTCCACTGACATTGCCAGCACAGAGGTGCGGCGAGTACTCGTTGACGAGGGTAGCTCTGTGGACATTATTTTTGTGCATGCCTTTGACCAACTTTGCATCCCCAGGAAGCATCTCCTTCTAGCGACGAGGCCTCTGCAGGGGTTCAATGGGCCACACCGCACCCCTCAAGGCTTGACAAGTACACTCCATACAAGCACAAGACAAAAGCAGCACACTCCCAGAAGACTACTGAGGGCTAGCCATCAAACCCTGGCCTGATGGGGAAGTGGTCACTCAGGTTATCATCGAAGGGGAGCTTGAATACCCTCTGCAGTTCAGAGGCGATTTAAAATCCGAAGAGTTATCTTCACTACAGGGAACCATAAGGTCTAACCTCGGTGTCTTTGCATGGACTGATGAAAATATTCTGGGAGTAGATCAAAGCTTTATCGTGCACTCCTTGCTGGTAAACCCTCGTGCTCATCTAGTATGCAAGGACTCCACAAGTTATCAACCAAAAGAGCAAGCCTCACCAAAGTCAAGGTGGAGAAGCTACTATGTGCCGGAGTCATACGGGAGGTTTGCCATTCGGAGTGGCTATCGAATCCTGTTTTTGTAAAAAAGTAGAATACGGGAAAATGGCGTATGTGTATCGACTACACTTCGTTAAATAAAGCATGCCCCGTGACCCCTACCTCATGTCTCGCATCCACTAGCTTTTGGACTCCACTACGGGCTCCGAGTTGCTAAGCTTCATTGATGCATACTCTGACTACCATCAAGTATGGCTCAAACAAGAGGATCAAGAGAAGATAAGTTTCGTCACCCATTCGAGGGTATATTGTTATGTACGAATGTCCTTCGGCCTATGAAATACCGGGGCTACCTTCTCTCGATTAATTGCGAAGGCCTTGGGCCATCAACTAGGATGAAATGTCGAGGCCTATATGGACGACATTGTAATAAAGAGCGCTAAGAAAAATGTACACAGCTGGGATTTAGCCAAGACCTTTGAAAGTTTACGAAGGGTAGGAATTCGGCTAAATTCATAAAAGTGCGTATTTGCAGCTCGAGCCGGTAAATTGTCGGGGTATCTAGTTTTGAGTCGAGGGATCGAAGCTAGCCCCATGCAAATCAGTGCATTGCAACGAATGGAACCTCCAGAGAATTTAAAGCAGGTCTAAAAGCTCGCAGGTCACCTCGCTGCTCTAAGCAGGTTCCTCGCGTGCTTGGCTGAGCGAAGCCTGCCTATCTTTAAAGCACTGAAGGGCTCTGAAGACTTCCTATGGTCCCCCGAGTGCCAAGCCAGCTTCAATGATATAAAATTGAACCTCGCAAATTTGGCTACTCTCACCACTCCGCTTTCTGAGGAACAACTACAATTGTACCTCATAGCAATGGTCTTCGCTGTCAGCGTGGTGCTAGTCCGCAAAGCAGACATCGAAGGCAAGTTGGTTCAAAGGCCAATATACTTCATCTTTGAAGCTTTGTCTGGAACAAAAACGAGGTATATGGAGCTAGAAAAAATCACATATTCCCTCGTTACGGCCTCGAGGAAGCTTCAGCACTATTTTCTCGTACACAATATTATTATGCCGACGTCGTATCTGCTCGGAGATATGCTATGCAATAAGGACTCAACAGGCCACGTTGGGAAGTGGGCCATCGAGCTGGCACCCTTTGGCATTACTTTTACTACACGAATTGCGATCAAGTCTCAAATCTTAGCAGACTTCGTTGCAGAATAGACCCCTCTGGCGGCATGGTAGTCCGAAGCACCGTGCAAGGGTATTTGGACTATTTATTCAAATGGTGCTTATTAGGCCTTCAGCACAAATTTCTCCCTCTAGCCAAAAGGCCTTGTATTTTGTAAGGCTAAATTTTAAAGCTATGAATAATGCAGCCGAATATGAAGGCATATTGTTAGGCCTTCGAAAGACGCGTGCGCTAGGCACCGCAAGGGTCATTATAAGGACAGGCTCTTAGGTTGTCGTAGGCCACATCGACAAAAGTTTTCAAGTTCGGCACCCTGACCTCGCAGGGTACTTGGCTGAAGTATGGAAAGCAAAGTTAGTTTCAAGGGAATCATGATTCGAAGCATCCCGAGAGCTGACAATCAGCAAGCCAATGTCTTGGCCAAGAGCCGACGGTAGCCGGAGGGCAAGAGCCAGTGGCCATACTATTTTACGAGGTTCTACCTATGCCATCTGCACTAACACCAGAAGCTATCGAAGTACTCTATGTGCAGACAGACGAGTGGCAAAGCCCCATTATAGCAATGTGAAAAGAAGAAGTGGACCTCCCATAAGGCTCCGAATTGCAAAGAATAAAGTACATGGTCCGAAATTATCATATAATAAACGAATAGCTGTACAAATCAGGAGTGTGTACTCCGCTACTTCATTACATCTTTAGATCCAAAGGCCAAGACATACTCTAGGAGATTCATGAAGGGCTGTGCGGAACCCATTTAGCACCTTGAGCTCTTGCAGGCAAGACACTTCGCCAAGGGCTTTACTAGCCTACTATAACTACAGATGCCGAGGACTTTGTTCGCACTTGCCAGGGGTGCCAGTGGATGGGCCGACGAAGCCACTTACCACCCACTCCGCTACAGGTCATTGCTCCAGTATGGCCTCTTGCTCGCTGGGGCATGGACCTGATCAGAGCCTTCCCAAGAGCGAAGTGTAATTTGAAGTTCGCAGTCATCGCCATCGAATACTTCTCCAAATGAGTGGAAGCCAAAGCATTAACCGCAATAACCCCGAACAATATTCAGAAGTTCTTTTGGTAGAACATAATTTGCCGCTTCAAAGTACCCTGACAGTTGACGATCGATAATGACACTCAGTTTAACTCTGAGCTATTCAGGGAATTCTACGAAGGGCTTGGCATCAAATTATGCTTCACCGTAGTCCGACACCCATAGTGTAACGGAGTAGTTGAAAGAGCCAATGATAATATCTTGTCAGGCCTCAACCGCCGGATCATAGGCCTCGCAAAAGGGCTATGAGTCGAAGAGTTGCCAAAGATCCTATTGTCAATTTGGACTATACAAACCCGGTGAATAGGATTCACACCCTTCCGCCTGCTGTTCGAAGATAAAGCCATGACACCCATAGAATTAAAGGGGGTCACTGTGCACTCAGCTACCAGAGGACACCTCCGAAAGGGAGACATCCCTAGACCTCCAAGAAGAGACAAGGCTAAGGGCTGTTGCTAATCTGATGAAATACCAAGCACAAACCAAGGTCTGGTACAACCCAAAGGTGAGACCCAACATCATACAGCTAGGGCTCCTCGTACTATAGAGTGTTCTCACACTAGCCAAACTAGGTAATAAATGGGAAGGCCCATTTGTGGTACTCTGATCAAATCGACCAGGGTCCTTTAGGCTATCTACACTTGAAGGCGAAGAATTGAAGCACACCTGGCATGAAGAGCACCTCCGGTGAAACTATGCATAGCATCAAGCACCACAGTTGTGATAATATATACCTTCGAATAAATACCTTGCGCAGGCAAGCTTCGTCATAAGGAAATATACATTCCCTTGGGGAAAATAGTTCGCATCTCATCTGGCCTCAAACCTATTTGAGTAACGATGGACGCATCATCACGACAATACGGCTTCGATGGTTGCAACTAGCGTGTTCTCATTTCCACTACCTGAAGCCACTGGCTCGGCACGAGACAAATAAAGTCTAACACACCTATGAGTACACCGCACTCTAGTGTGAAGCCTGGAAGCCAATGCTCAAAGGTAGCTCCCTCGAGTAAGGCTAACGGCACTGACTTTGGGTACACTTGCTGACCCTAAAAATTCGGTGTGACCTGCTCCACCATTATAATTTCACAGCGCCTCCGAGCCCGAAGCGGAATAAAAAAAGGGGTCATCTATGAGTAAATGACTCGAGGCATACCCAATGGTCCCAAGCGACCAGGAGTACGAAGCCTTGCTTCGAAAAACTTTGGACACATAATTCGAGGCATAAAAAAAGGGGTCCTAAACAACTAATGATACGAAGCACTACTTCGAAAATAAGCGTACTTCGCAAAAATATCAAAGCACAACACTAACGCATAAACATTGCTCGTAGCACGTACGCAACTTCGCACCCACCGCGGGCAAAGGGGGAGCAATAAGTACGTATGCCTTTGAACTATGCTTCGATATATATTAACACCAAGTACACTTTGAATGCAGAAAGTTGCAACAAAATCTTTATTCAAACATATCTCAAATGATAAAGTACAAGGCACCTTGATATATGTACTCTGAATACAATAGAATCAATTACAATACAACTCATGTAAAAGCACTATCTAGACCTAGCAAAAAACGAACACCCACTACCACAGAAACGGTCTTTAGTGACGGAGCTTTACTGACGGATCAATAACGTGCGTCAGTAATACACTTGTAGTGACGGACTGTTTTACATGCGTCAATAATGTAGTATTATTAGTGACGGGTCATAGTCTCACTCGTCACTAAAGATGGGGTACCCCCATTAGTGATGGGTCACGGTACAACCTGTCACTAAAGGGTACCCCCTATAGTGACGGGTTATGTTGCCACCTGTCACTAAAGAGGGGCACCCCCATTAGTGATGGGTCTCGGTACCACCCGTCACTATAGGGTGTGACCTTTAGTGACACGTCTTATTTTACCCGCGTCACTAAAGTGCCCGCAACCCTAAGGCCACCATTAGTGACATCTTTTTAGGGATACCCATCACTGATGATAAGTATTTAAGGACATCAGATTCACTAAGCTCCACACTTATTGCTTCCACCTGCCGCTGACTTCACCCTTGTCTCATAACTGCCGACCGGCCATAGTTAAGTCCCCAGCCATCGGTCGGCTGACCACTGCAGCCCACGCGTGCCTACGATGGTGACCCATAGTGTTACGTGCTCCGGTGCACCGCCCCACACCACCGCTAGCACCAACATCTGGCCGAAAGTATATTTTTTCTCTAATATTAATACACCATCGTTTTTTGTAATATATATATATGTTGAACAAAGTGAAATAATTAGTGAATTAACAACTAATGGATCTTTAATTTGCTAGTTATGAATTAATTTTGTTACAAATTTTGATATGAGTAATTATTAGAGTCGTGCAATCGATTACATCGTCTCTCATTCGGGAGTGTTGGATTATAAATATAACCGGGCAACTAGTGATATTTATAGGAAGATGCTCCCGAATTAATTGTCCACGCAATTTGGACAGTCCGGGGATGTGCAGCCTGCGTAGCTGGACCACGCGGTCCCGTATGGTTCTAGAGAGAGTTTCGGTGGTGTCTCCCTGTTGTTCTCTGGATACACAATCCTCTCGACCCTAGTCGAGACGTGTATTTGGAGAACAGTGGGCAGATGCTGCCAAAATTCTCTCTGAAACTGTACTAGACCACGGGGTCCAGCTACGCAGACCGCACATCCCCGGATGGGATTTAGGACCTATCATTGCCTATTGGTGCCCAAAGTATGCTTTAATTCCCACCAAGTCATAAACTTGGATATATATGATATGATGGTTGTATTTTAATAATTTTGTAGATGCCAACAACAAGGAGCTAAATGTATTTTGATTGCTATACTTGTAATGAATACTTGAGTGGGGTGAAGTCTTTTTTAAGTACTGCTAGAGCAAACATGGAAGCTAATGGAAAGACTGTAATGTGGTGTCCATGCTATGATTGTAAGAACAAGAAGAAGTTTCCAAATTTAGAATAAGTATACTGATAAGACGTGGATTCAAGAAGGGATATCATATATGGAACAAGCATGGCGAAGAAGGAGAAAATGATGGCGAAGTAGATCAGATTGCTAGTAAACATGAAGGTAGGGCCGGTGATACAGATTATATGAGCAACAATGATATTTTAGGAATTAATAAAGATAAGTATACTGATATACTGGACAATGTTGATCAGATGGTGCGTGATGCGAAGGAATAAGTTGCATATTCTAAAGGAGAGTTTGCCCAATTCTAAAAACTTGTTTGAGACTCAAAAACACCGATCTATCCTGACTACAAAGAGAAGCACACGGTCTTGTACAATGTCCTGACATTGCTACAAATGAAGGCGACAAACGGATGGTCCGATGTGAGTTTTAAAACATTACTAAATTTGCTGAGGGATCTGGTGCCAGAAGAGAATAAGGTGCCTACCACCGTGTACGGTGCTAAGAAGATCGTATGTCCTCTAGGGTTAGACATAGAGAAAATACATTCATGTAGGAATGATGATGTTCTATTTTATGGAGAGTATACAGACCTTGACAGACGTCCAACATGTGGAACACATCGATTCAAGAATAGAAAAAATGATGATGAACTGGATGATGGGTGCAAGAGAAGGAATGTTTCGAGGAAGGTGATATGGTATTTTCCTGTAATCCCCCGTCTGAAGCGGATGTTTGCAAATGCCAATAAGTCTAAATGACTGAGGTGGCACAAAGAGGGTCGTAAGAACGACTCGATGATATGACACCCAGCAGAACATCACATTTTGATGGTTTGCTAACGATTGTTTGAATATTAGATTTGCCATGAGTACGGATGGTATGAACCCCTTTGATAACATAAGCAGTGCGCACAGCACATGGCCAGTGTTACTATCTATATACAACCTTTCACCTTGGCTTTGTAAGAAGCGTAAATATATCATGTTGTCGATCTTGATCTCTGGTCCTAAACAACCTGGTAATGACATCGACGTGTACCTCAGAACCTTGGTGGATGATCTAAAAACTCTATGGCACGTAGGTGTTGAGGTTTAAGACGAGTACATCCGGGAGTACTTCCAGTTACATGCCATGTTGTTTATCACAAGAAATGTCCTGCCGACTTATCGTAACTTGTCTGAACAAAGCAAAAGGAAAGGTGAATCTTGTCCATAGTGCTTAGAGGAAACATCGAGTACATGGATGAACCATTCTAAGAAAACAGTATATATTCGCTATCGATGTTTTCTTCCAATGAAACACCCATACAGAAGAATGAAGCTGTAGTTTGATGGCACCGTAGAGAAAGTAGGACCTCCCAGGCATTTTAGAGGTGTAGAGATATATGACCAGGTAAAGGGCATAAATGTTGTACTCGGCAAGCGAAAATGTCCTTCTAATAGTTGTGATGGAATCTAGAACAAGAAGTCAATTTTTTGAGAGCTTGAATATTGGAATACCTAGATCTCCGTCATTCCATCGATACAATGCATGTCGAGAAAAACATATGCGACAGTCTCCTCGAAACAATGCTAAATATGCCAGGCAAAACAAAAGATCTTGAGAATGCTAGAGTGGATCTTGAGGAAATGGGTTTACGACCAGAGCTATATTCATAGTAGATAGATAGAGGAAAGTTCTTGCATCACCCTTTCTAGGAAGGAGAGGAAAGAGTTTTGTGAATTTTTGTATAGCATTAAAGTTCTATCAGGTTACTCGTTGAATATCAGCAAACTTGTCAACCAAAAAGAGCTTAAGATGGTTGGTGGAATGAAGACTCATAATTGTCATGTGATGCTGACTCAAATGATTGCTATAGAAATAAGAAATATGTTACCGGTGGGGGTAAGAGAGGCTATAATGAGTCTGTGTTTTTTCTTCAATGCAATCGGGCAAAAAGTACTTAACCCAATAGCGCTAGAAGAACTAGAGAAAAAATAATTCTTGACTCTCTCTCTCTTCTTGAGATGTACTATCCTCTATTATTTTTTGATATTATGGTACATCTCACCTCATATCTCGTCAAAGAAATTTTATTTCTTGGGCCTATTTTCTTGCATCAGATGTACCCATACGAGAGATACATGGGTGTTCTAAAGAAGTATGTTAGGAATCGTTCTTCACCCGAGGGTTGCATCGCATAGGGTTACTCTAGCGAGGAGGTAGTAGAGTGGTGTGTCGAGTATACAGACCCGGATAACCCAATTGGTGTGCCTCACTCTTGCCATGAGGGTAGACTAGCACGTCAAGTAATCATGGGCAAGCAAACACTCACTCCTCCTCCAAAGACATATGATCAAGCTCATTTCCTCATGTTGCAATAATCGAGCGAAGTGTCACCATACATCAATGAGCACAGACACATGCTTTCTGCAGAGAACTCATCTCGTACCGAAGCTTGGATCGCAAAACAACACATAAAAAGGTTCAACAGCTGGTTTTGAGATCAGATCACATGATCAAAAACCCTAGTGAGTGAATCGATCAGACAGCTAGCAGCAGGCCCTATATACACTGTTACAACATATCAAGGTTATCATATAAAAGGTTATACATTCTACACAATCGCTCAAGATAGCAAGAACACAAACCAGAACAGTGGTGTTCGTATAGATGCCTACGACAACAACAATGTAAAGAGCACATATTATGGTTAGATAGAGGAGATTTGGGAACTTGACTACCTAGGGTTCAAGGTACCTCTATTTCGATGCCGCTGGGTCAATGGAACAAAAGGCATTATGGTCGATAAGTACGGATTCACTAGTATCAATCTAACTCAGGTTGGCTATAAAGAAGAATCTTTCGTGCTCGCTAAACAAGTTGCTCAAGTATTTTATGTGCCTGATACGACAAATAAGAAGTCTCATGTTGTCCTAGCTAGAAAAAGATGGATTGTGGGTGTTGAAAATGTTGTTAATGAGGACGAGTACAAATAGTTTGATGAGATACCTCCTTTCGCCACCTCAATTATGCCACAGGTTAAACCAGACGGGAAGACTCCGTACCTGTGCTCTGACCATTCTGAAAAATTGTACGTTAAGAAAGTAAGAAAATAGAAGGTGTAAAGGTTAAATTGTATATATACAAGTGTTGTGTTACGATGATCACTATTCATTGTAATTTCATACATGTTTGTCTTCTAAGTGTAAGATGTACTTATACTGAGTTGTTTAATATATGTAGAATAAAAGTTGAAATAATGAGATGTGGGTGATTTGTACAAGTCATACTGATTTGGGTATGTAATATATGTGAAATGGAATTTTATTGCAAGTCATATTTGTGATAATAAGTTAAAATCTAGATAAATATTTTACCAAATTATTAGTGACGGGCGGCACGCAATGCCTGTCACTGTTGATAGGTCATTAGTGACAGGCAACAAGTACTGCCCATCACTACTGGTCATTAGTGATGGGCAGTACTGATTGCCCGTCACTAATGAGTTAGCAACAGTGACGGGCATTGCGTGCCGCCCATCACTAACAATTTGGCAAAACTCATTACTGTATGCAGTTAGTGAAGATAAGTAGATGGCACATTAATTGCCATTAGTGCAGCCCTTTTAAATACCCTGACTGCCTGCATTTCAACTTCAGAACACCAAAATTTTTCTCTGACTTCTCTTCTTTCTTGGCCATGGAGGCTTGGGGTGGATGTTACCTAGCTCAACGCATCCACGGCGTGTGGATGCATCAGACCAGGCTTCATCCCACATAAGCTGATCCATGGCATCGTTCAACAGTCGACATAACACTTGTGCGGTCACTTTTATAGGTGACCGCACAAGTGTTGTGCTAGGTGCCTACTGATCATTAGTGACAGGTGGTAACTACCGCCTATCACTGATGATAAGTGATTAGTGACTGGCAGTAATTACCGCCCATCACTGAGGAGAGTCATTAGTAACGGGCGGTAGTTACCATCCATCACTGATGACTCTCGCTTATAAATAGGTGGGCCCCAAAGTGAATCGGCGCGTTTTTATTTTGTGCAACCCTAACCCTAGCCTCTCAGCGCCGTCGTCTTCGTCGTGCTCCTCGCCGGCCCCACCGTGCTCCGTTCTGTCCGAGCCATCCGTTCCGTCCCACGTGGCCTCCATTCTGCCGTCTGTACCATCGCGCGTGGCCTCCGTTCCATGCTCCGTTCCGTCACTCGTGGCCGACCCTACTTGCCGCCACCTCGGTTGCATCCTCCTCATCCTCCTCCTCCTCCGACATGGTTAGGGTTTGTGAGTTGGAGAATATGTGGATAGTTTGTGAATATGTTGCTTTGTGGAAAATTTGTGATAATGTTGCTTTGTGGATAATTTGTGAATATGTTGTTTTATGGATAATTTGTAAAATATTTGCTCAATAAAGATAATGCTATTAGTATGAGGATGTGTGTGATAATTAGATTTATTTTTTTGTTTTCACAAGTTTGATCATGATCTCTCATTATGTGCTAATATTATTGTTTCTATATTTCGTTCATGCAATGTTATTTCATTATGTGCATTTCATTACGTGCTTACTATCATTGCTTAGTACTATTGCTTATACTTCAGATCTTGATGAAGAGAGTGGCCAAAGTCGTGCCCGTCGTCGATTTTGGCTCGTGCACACCTTGCTCACCGTGCGGCTCACCGTGTTCTGCTCCCCGCGCTGTCCTGGACCACGTGCCACGCCTTGCGACACACTCTCCGCTGTCACCGCGCACCGGCCCGCGCCCTGGCCGCACCCTGACTAAGCCCCACGTGTGCAGGGCGCGCCCTGTGTGCGCCGCCTGTGCACCGCTC
>KE373268.1:891214-909227 GCA_000418225.1 Zizania latifolia | reverse complement strand
AGGAAGAGAAAAGAGAAAAGGGTGGGAGGAGGAAGAAACACCCCACAAATCAAAAGTGATTTTCAAATTGATTCAAATCCTCGACTCTTACAAGAGGGGTTAGCCCCTTATATAGCCCCTATGGACCAAAAGAAAAGACGCAAATACCCCTTCGGGAATGTTCGATACAGACGCAGGTCCATAGGGCAAAAACATAAAAACATACCCCAGATTTTTATTCGGTGCCGAATTTTTCATAGCCATCACGACACCGCTATCTTTAACGCCTGTTGCACTTTTCCGTTAGAGATGACGGTTTTAAGCCGAAGCCATCAAAGCGCCCGTCGCCCTCGCACCGTGCACCCGCATTGGACCGACCCGACCCCGCAGCTCCTCAGCCTGGCAATCAGTCATCCATGTACCTGAGCCGCATCGGTCAACACCACGATGAGTCACGTCCGCTTGCCGCCTTTGTTCCATGTACCCGGATTGGACCGCCACGATCTCGTGACTCCTCAGTCCGACGATCGTCCATCCGTGTACCTGAGTCACACGGGCAACACCACGGCAAGTCACTGCCTCTTCTCAGAGGACTTCTCTCATCTTCATCTTCAGCACATCTTCTCTTCATCTCATCTTCTCTCCCATTGACAATCACTCATCATCCCCATGGTATTCACCATGGCTCCTTATTTTTAAATTAATGTTCTATGTTACATTAAATTGTACTCATTATATTTCTATGGTTATTAAATTGTACTCACTTCTCATTGTATTCAGAGTATTCATATTATTTCATTTGTTTTTTTCAAGAGTCTCTTGCTTCTTACCTCATTCTAAACAAATTTTGAAAAACAAGTTAGTGTCGCGCAACCAATTACGTCGTCTTCTGTTCGGGAGTGTTGGATTATAAATATGATCGGACAACTGGTCATATTTATAGGAAGACGCTCTTGAACTGTCTATGCACTATGGACAGTCCAGAGATGTGTGACCCACGTAACTGGACCATATGGTCCCATACAGTTCCAAAGAGAGTTTCAGTGGTGTCTCCCTGTTGTTCTCTAGATACATAACCCTCTCGACCCCAAGTCGAGACGTGTATTTGGAGAACAGCGGTGAGATGCTACCAAAATTCTCGCTGGAACCGTATGGGACCACAGAGTCCAGCTACGTGGGCCGTACATCCT
Source organism: Zizania latifolia (assembly GCA_000418225.1). Classification (NCBI taxonomy): domain Eukaryota; kingdom Viridiplantae; phylum Streptophyta; class Magnoliopsida; order Poales; family Poaceae; genus Zizania; species Zizania latifolia. The sequence continues at coordinate 908,058 of KE373268.1, read as the reverse complement.
CGGATGGGATTTAGGACCTATCCTTGCCTATTAGTGCCCAAAGTCTAGCGTCATATGATCACACATTTTTTGTAATGAAACATTAAGGTCTCTCTTCTATTAATGTTTAGATGTCTGTCCATTCCTCTACCGGGTCTTCTAGCTCCACCGACGAAGTCGAGCTAACAATCAAGAAGCCAAGGATGCAAGCAAAGTGGCCGACGGACAAGCTAACCATTAAGGCGGTCGACAGTGATGGCCTGCCAACAGATAAAGCGGCCTTGAAATGGCTAAGGAAGCTTGTAGGACTTATTGCACAGGAGGGGGTCCCATTGAGCCTGAGGAAGTTCAACGATCTCAGTCGAGAGCAAAAGACTGCACTCTTCAATGATGGGATCAACAATTTCCTCGAGATTCCTAAGAATATAAAGGCGACAGCTTTAAGGACTGCGATGAAGATGATATCAATGCTATGGAGGTCTCATAAAAGCAACCTTCTCTTAAACTTTGTTGCCAAAGACCTCGAGCCTTTCAAAAAGTACTCGTACCTGAAAAAGGAGGACTGGGACCAATTTATCAACACGAAGAGCTCAACTTAGTTCAAGGCAGAAAGCTCTGCCAAGAAAGAGTTCCGGGCTAGGAATAAGCTACCCCACAACCTTGACACAACTGGTTATGTGGGGAAGAAAGATAAGTGATTGGCCAAAGATGCCAAGATGGCCATTAAGGGCAAAGAAAATCCGTGGCAGCAGTTTCTCGGCAGAGCGCAATCGTTTCTAAGGGCCCGAGGGAGACTGACAGAGCACGGTGAAGACACGTGGACCTCCAGCGAAGCAACGTTAGTGACTCAGAAGGTCAGAGATCTAGCCGTGCAGGCGTCACAAGGATCCTTCAATGCTGTGCGGGAGCAGGATGAGCTAACAAGTGCTCTCGGCAACCCAGAGCACCCTGGTCACGTGTGGGGCGTATCTAGCTCGCAAGGCTGGAAGCATGGTTTCCTAGACAATGCTGACATGTACAAGAAGCGAAGAAGGTCCGGGGGAATCGATGAGGAAGTGCTCTCGCAGAAAATCAAGAAGGATCTATATGCAGATATCGCGAGGAGCTTAGCCCTACAGGGTATTATCCTTCTAGATCAAGCTACATTGGATAGCCCTGCTTGTGTCAGAAAGAGCAGCTATGCATCAAGAGAGGTCGAGCAGCAATGACCAGAAGTGACCCCACAATATTGCAGCGTTTTGGAAGACACGATTGATTGGCTAACTGAACCAACCCCATGCAAGCTTATCTTAAAGCCTGGGGGTATCAGATTGAGGTGGCAAGGGGTGTGGTCTACCCATATCAGCATGAGCTACACACTGTGCTAATAAGGGAGGGATATGCAGTGGTTTATATCGATTTTGTGCACCCCAATACGGAAGACATCACACTGCCTATTCCTCCGAATGATGAAATCATCACGCTACGCGATGCACATCTAACAAGGGTACAATGGAGCTAGGTGGATATTTTCGTTGATGCCGAGACATTTACAAGCTAGCCTCATGCTCAACCTCCTGCTCCTCAACATCCTATTGCTCATCAACCTCCTGCTGCTCAAACTCTCGCTACACCTGCTACTCATCCTCCTGCCCCTGTCGAGTAAGTTAAAAATGCCACAGTTTTGCCATCTCCTAAGAAGCCAACGGTCACAAAGACCAAAACGAAGAAGACCACCAGCAGAAAGTCCAAAAAAGTTGTGAAACCTATTGTGGTGTCCACCTGGACTCAGGCAAACCCTAATTAACAAGCTGGCAAGGCTCTGCTCCCTCAAGATCAGCTAAGGAAGGCTGAGCAAGCCGTAATGGACCTCCATGCATTCTACCCAAATGGCTACAACAACAATAAATCATCCGTTACTATAGTGTACAAGCAACAGAATTTTTGGACAAGCGATAACTATTTTTTGCTTTGCTTCGAGGATCTATACGATCTTTTTAATATGGGCACTCTCGACATCAGCTTGCTGCGGTGCTGGATATTGTAAGTCACTTAACCTAGTCTTTCAATTAAAGTCGACACGTAATTATGTGGTATTAATTACTCTTTTATATCTACAGGCTAATGTGGCAAGAATGCAACAAGCGACCATTCAAATTTCTTGACCCATGGCTATTAGCAATGTCAACCATCGTGAATGATAGGGAGTCATGCGTCGAGTATGTATGTAAGGTACTCTCCAATTATACCGCAAGAGAACAATTTTTAATGGGCGAACACCACTTGAATAGATATTACGTCCTACTACTCTTTGTCCCCAAGTGGAACATTATATGGTACATTGACTCGGCAAGACCGTTGGGACCGAATGGCAACCACACCGAGAGGGACTTCTCGGCAATCAAAAGTATAATCGACGAGTAAGCTTTTCTTCACTTTATAATTACTATAAGTTCAACCTTTAACCTGTTCAAGCTTAACTTAATTTTGTTATACCTCGTTACAGAGCTTTCGGTGTCGATCTCAGGATATCAAACAAAACGAAACACCGACAGTTGGTACATAAAACCACAGTGCCGGTAAGTCTCTAAATGTTTGCCTTTTTAAAATTAAATGTGTCATCCAAACTAATCGTGTATTTCCATAACAGTTCTACACTCAACCTCCTGAAAGCCAATGCGGGTTTTATGTCGCACACCATATAATATTGGCCATAAAGATAGCGGATTTGAAATCACCTGACGTAAGATATTATCATGTACTTCATTTCTGTGTTGAATTTACGTTTCACTTACGTAGACATCGACTAACATAAAAAAATCAATTTGCAGGAATTCAATATACCTGAAGGTAATCGTAGCGAGACTGACTTGCAGTCCATCTATTTACGGCTAGCGTCATTCCTTGTGGATAATGTCTTCAAACCGGGAGGTGCTTTCTATCACAAAAGCTCGCATTAATGTTTGTTACAATACAATTTCTGATGTATGCTTTGATTCTGCAATACAATTTACGGCTAGCGTCATTCCTTGTTTGCAGTGTCCAATGTTGGCTGCCAAATCCTGACTTTTATTCACGATGCAGCATAAAAAAATTATTTTTTACAATATAATAATAACATTAGTGATAGGTTTAAATAAATACCCATCACTAAAGGTTCCCTATAGTGATGGGTGTTAGTTACTTCCCATCACTAAAGGGTCCCTCCAGATCCACTCACGTCTACATGACCTCATTTAATGACGGGCAGCCACTGAGACCCATCTCTAAAGGTTCTCAATAGTGACGGGTGTCAGTTACTCTCTGTCACTATAGTTTGACCTTTAGTGATGGGTCACCATATTCACCCGTCGCTATAAGGGGTCATGCCAGACGTGACGTGGACTTGGAGGGACCCTTTAGTGATGGGTGTTTACCCATCACTAATGACAGAGTTTTACTAATGCGATAAGAGTGACGGAGGACATGCCCATCACTAATGTACGTTATTATCTGTCACTAAAGTGCTTTTTTGTGGTAGTGACCCCTCGCTCGGCCACGGCCCCTAGTGGGCTCCGAACCACTCTCGGATCCTCCGTCATTGCACCGACTACTTTGACCCGAAGGGCTTCGCTTACGCTTCAAACCACCTCGCTTTAAAGGCTTTTTGGCCCTCCTCTCTTCTTGAAGATCAGCCCACGAACAAAGTGCTTGAGGCTAGGCATCAAAGGTAGAGAAATCCAATTCCTTTGTAGCAGCCCCCTCCGGTTGGCGAGGAGGCTGATCCCCTCCAAGCCCGGACCCCGCTCCATCAAAACCAGTTAGATCTTATGAAGATGACGAACTTTGAGAGGGCTCCATCTTAATCAAATCTAAGAGCTCGTTAGCCACTTTGGCCAGCACTTCACCATTAGGTCCTTGAGGGAGTTTAAAACCTGAATGGCCTTCGGACCTAGCTACCTCAAAAACTACCCATTCATGGCGTAGGGCTTCGGTGGCTTCGAGTACTTCGATATCACCCTTAAAATTCACAACACGATCTTGGGCACAAGTATGAAATATTCCCATTTTCATTAAAAGTATTTGAGTCCAATTACATTTGTAGCAAAGCATTTACAAAAGGCCTAAAATCTACACCTCGGGACAGGTAGGCGCAGGAGGTGGTGGCACCCGCGAAGCCGACGAGGAGCTTTGTTGAGCACGACGGCGGCCCTCATCGATAAGCTCTTACGAAGCAGGTCCCCCTTGATCCCTCCATATGTCTTGGAGGGCCCTCCATGCCGTGCCTACCTCCACCATCGGGGAAAACATCCTCAGGCCCCTAAAACAGAAGTCTTGCACCGAGGTCAGCCATCGAAGATGGGTGAGCCAGAGTCATGAAAGGCTTGCATGACGCTCTGAGCCACGACCCTTCTTGAGGTCTCCACAAAGCCGGCCATGGTTTTCTCAAGGGTAGAGGCCGCCTGCTCGAGGTACTTCGCCAGAAGGGCCAAGGGCTTGGTGGCCCCAAAATTTGGAGCTCGGCTTACGGTTCCAAGACGGGCCATCGTCTCTCGAAGCTTTCTGATGGTCCCATCGGGCGTAGCCGTAGCCCCCGAGCACTCGCCCTCGAGCTTTGCCTTCTCAGCTTTAATGCCTTCGACCTCGGCCTTCATGGTGGTCTCTGATTCGAGATGTCTTTGGGCCTTAGCCTCCACCTGCCATCGGTCTTCATGCTCCTGGCACAGCATCCCCTCCAACTCAGCAACCCGCTCTTCAGCCACTAAGGCATGTTGCCAAAGGTCCCGCACAGTGCACTCAATCTCGGCTTCGTGTCAGCCAAGCGCCCTCAATGCAGCCCTAATCTAAACGAGCACCTTCGAAAGAAATGAGAAGAGTTAAAAAATAAACTAAGGGAAAAGAAAACAGCACGTTCGAAGCACCTTATACCTGAGCTAGGGACCCCTTGGCCATCGAGGATAGGTCCCTATGATGGTAACCCATAGCTGTAGCCACCAATTTACTTTGAGTGATGTCCTGGTGGGCTCGGAGGTAAGGCTCCAAGAGCCCATCTAGCACCCCTCCCAAAGGTAGGTAGGCTTGAAGGAAGGGAATCTTTTGGTCCAAGCCGTCCGAGTCCCCGGCCTCAGACGAAGGATACGCGTCCTGTGGGGTCTCGGGGTGTGAGATGCCATCATGGCCATCTTCACCATCATCTCCTTCAGGGTGCTCCTCTTCGAGGTCACCCTCCAAGAGCCCCTCTTTGGAGTCGCTCTCCGTACGATCTCCATTATTGGCCCTGGCCTTGTCATCACCACCTCACTGTTGCGTGTCGACGATGGCGATGAAGTTTGGGAAAGATAAAATGTATACAAGTTATATACAGGAAATGCTTTGAAGAAACACCTCGAAGGAAAAGGTTCGAAAGGGAACTTACCTTCAAGGCTAGGTGAAAGCGGAGGACATAAGGCCATCTAGAAAATGGCCTCCACATCCTCCAAATTAACCTCCGAAGTGCTGGCCCCCGGCGACGCATCTGTGTCATGGACTGGCCAGTCTCTCCTCGGAGTCAGGGGCTAGGAGTCCGATGTCACGGGCGTTGCTTCGCTCAGTCCCTGGACCTCCGCCACTGCTTCGATCACCCCCTCAGCTGAGGCGTCGATCATCTGTCTCAAAGTAATCAATGATTCAAGTTGTTGCCACGAAGCCCGAGGTGAGGCTTCTACGTCATCAGCCGCCTGCTTTCTCTTCGAAGTCTCACCGCCTAAAGACAGGTCTAGCATCTCGGGGGTAGCACACTACCCCACCCATACTCAGTTGTAGCGCTCCCACTTCCCAACGAGTGCGAGGCGCTTCATCTGCTCGACGGCCATGGGGGGTCCTACAACTCGCTCGGTTGCCTTCGCTGCCTACGAAGGGGTGAGCTTGACGCGAACCACTGCATAAGACAAGTCATTAATAACCGAAGCCCAATTAAATGCAAAGGGAAATTGCTCGCAATTTGATTATCTTACAGATATCCTCCGAAGCCAGCATCTTTACCTCCCAGTCGGCGGAGTCTCGAAACTCGATCATCCATCTCACCTTAAGCGGAGGGATCCTTAGTAGAATGAATTCCTTTGCTAGGTACCTCATGCTCATTCGAGCAGAGACCAATTTCAGAAGCTAGATGCGGGATGTCAAAGTTGGCCTGCTTGGTCCCCCATCAGCATGGCGGTGGTACGTGAGGGGAGAGTTGGTGGAGCAAAGGTTAGCGTCGTCCTCGACCAACACATAGAACCACCTCTGCTCTCACTTTGAGTACCACCTCTTGTTCGAGGCCTTCACCGAGAAGCTCTCATTGAAATCATCTCGGAGCTAGAAGTTGATGCTCCTGAACCCCAATAGCTTCACAGTATTGTTGCTCTGAGGCCTCCGCTTCAGTTGGCAGTTGGCTTCGTGAAGAGTCACGAAGACGTCTACTCGGCCCTCACACCCTTCCGCCCTCATGACCCATTCGAAAATGGCCAGCCTTGCTACTGCATTTGGTGACAGTTGGGGGAGCTTAAGGTGGAACATATGAAGCGCTTCCCACAGCAGTCGTGAGGCCAGAAGTCTGAGCCCTGCCTCGAAGAAGGCCTCGAAGACAACTATTTTATTGTCCCGAGGCGCCGGAATCACTTCGCCCTCCGGTAGGCATGCTTCGAAGGGCTGCTCGACCCTATCCTCGCAGGCCTTCATCATGGACTCCGCCGTAGATGAGGTCTTCATCAGCTCGAAGGTTTGCTCTAGATTTCCCTTCGATGGAGGCCACAAACCCTTCGGTCTTTGTGCCTTCAAGGTAGATGCGAGAGCCTTCGCCGCTACTGCGGTAGCCGCCTGCACTTCAATCGACGAGGGCGCTACGGCGGTGCTGAGGCTAGGCTTCGACGACGTCTTTTTCATCATCTCCAATAGCTAGTGGAGGGCTTCGAACCAAGAAGGCTTCGAGCGCTGAGGTGTGTGGGCTAAGGAGGCTAAAGCACTAAGGAAGGCTAAAGGCTGAGAGCTGCAACCTGAGAGCTTAAAAATGATCTATGGGCGCAAGGACACTTATATAGGTCGTGAAATTTGCCAGGCTCCCCCCAGCATAAAAATTCCTTACAACGTTTAAACCCCACACTATCACTGACAGGTGGGACCACGATAAAAATAACTATGCTAAAACAGTAGCCCGACGGTTCAGCTTCGAGGATTTGGTTGTTACCGGCGTCGTTTGGGCTCTTGAGTGTGCGTCCCATCAAGCCCACAAGCGCATTAAATGCTCTTTAATATTGCATGGAAAGATTTTGATTTGCAAGTCATGTTCGAAGTGATTAAAATTCGGAGTATGGCTGAAATTCGAAGCGCATCCACCTCCTCCAACGAAGAGATAAATGCGAAGAGCTATTGTTGGGGGTATTAATTTCAGCCATACTCAAGAAATCATCAAAGATTAAATTAAAGGCTTGGACAACCCTTCGAAGTTGGAGAGTTTCGATCTACTCCCCCGCAGCCTTCGAAGCTCTTAAGGATCTTCGAAGTCAGGACCCCCGAAGCCTTCCAGAGCAAGCCCTTCGGCAATACCGCCTCGGAAGCCCTAAACCGCTTCGAAACCTAAAGCCCAAAACTGGGGGTATACATCCCTTCAGACGGGACATATACTTTATAGCACTATATTTAGTCTTTTAGTATGCTACCGCTACATATATTTACACTGTGTATTACAGGCATAGTCAGTTATAAGTAGAGGATAATAGCGTATTACCCTCTATAAATTATACCTATATATACTCCTTCTTTGCTGTTGAGCAGGGGACCATGAAATACTTCGCATTACAGTAATACACAAATTTTCGGACGTAAGGTGTTACTCCATTCGGAGGTCTGAACCAGACCTAAATATTTCCACTAAATTTTAAACCCTTCGAGGCTTGTTGAACCTGTCGTGTAATAATCTATTACACCAACAATGATATTTCAATATTTTTGAAAAAAATTCACCGTAAATCATTTTAATTCATCTACAATTTTTAGGATTTTTTTTTATTTTTAATTTTTTTTCAATTTCAAATTTCAAATTTAAATCAAACGGACGGTTTGATTGAACCGTTCGCGCGGTAGCCGCTCGAGACTGTGAGCTCTTTCACTAACTCGACCATACACTGCATAGTTAAAACCAGAAGTATTAGTAGTAAAAAAAGAAAATACATTCGAAAAAAAAAAAGAAACTTGCTGACATGGCACTACCGGTCGCGGTCGACTCACCCATCTCCAGTGTCCGAAAGTCGCACCAACCAAACCCGCGTCTCAGGAGTCAGGAGACCGGAAAACTTACTCCGTCCCACTCGTCATACTCCCGCACCTATCCCACACCAATCCCCCCTCGCCGCCGCGGCGGTATATTAACGCCTCGCCCCGCTCCCAAATTCGGATTCTTCTCCAGGGGCGGAAGCGGAGGTAGCACGGAATTGAGATTTTTTTTCGACCCACATTTTGTATTCGAGAGAGTTTGATCTGCTCGGTGGTTGGATCGATGGACTCCATGGCGGCGGCGGCGCCGGAGGAGTCGGTGTTCCGGTCCAAGCTCCCCGACATCGAGATCCCCAGTCACCTCACCCTGCAAGACTATTGCTTCGAGAAGCTTCCTGAGGTGGCGTCGCGGCCCTGCCTCATCGACGGGCAGAGCGGCCCGGTGTACAGCTATGCGGAGGTTGATGAACTCTCGCGGAGGGCGGCGGCGGGGCTGCGCCGGCTCGGGGTGGGCAAGGGCGACGTGGTGATGAACCTTCTCCGTAACTGCCCCGAGTTCGCGTTCACCTTCCTCGGCGTCGCACGGCTGGGCGCGGCCACCACCACTGCCAACCCGTTCTACACGCCGCACGAGATCCACCGGCAGGCGGCGGCGGCGGGCACGAAGGTGATCGTCACCGAGGCCTGCGCCATCGAGAAGGTGCGCGGGTTCGCCGCCGAGCGCGGCATCCCCGTGGTCGCCGTCGACGGGGACTTCGAAGGTTGCGTCGGGTTCAGGGAGGCGCTGCTGGACGCCGCCGCCGAGCCCCTCGCCGCCGACGAGGTTGTCGACCCCGACGACGTCGTCGCCCTCCCTTACTCATCAGGCACCACCGGGATGCCCAAGGGCGTCATGCTCACCCACCGCAGCCTCGTCACCAGCGTCGCGCAGCAGGTGAGCCGGAGCTGCTTCGCTGCTACTCCATTAACCTTCGGATTTTTCTACTGGGGCGTCGATTTTTTGGGGGATTTTCCCGTCTGTGCTTCGAAGTGGCGCCTCCCTTTCTGATCACCACTTCACTAATAACCCCCTCGTCATTGCCCGTTGGTTCGCGTGGGACCCATCTGTCAGTGGCACGATCCCAGCTTCCCGATCGCTCTGTACAGCGTTATGATTCGTGCTGATGGCTGATGGTGATGGAATCATGGCGCTCGCGGTTAGTATTGTCGAAATTTTGAACTCGTTTCTGAAATTATTTTGGTTTGTGTTATGCAGGTGGACGGGAAGAATCCGAACCTGTACTTCAGCAAGGAGGACGTGCTGCTGTGCGTGCTGCCGCTGTTCCACATCTACTCGCTAAACTCGGTTCTGCTGGCGGGGCTGCGCGCCGGGTCGGCGATCGTGATCATGCGCAAGTTCGACCTCGGCGCGCTGGTCGACCTGACGCGCGCGCACGGCGTCACCATCGCGCCGTTCGTGCCGCCCATCGTCGTCGAGATCGCCAAGAGCCCCCGCGTCACCACCGATGACCTCGCCTCCATCCGCATGGTCATGTCCGGCGCCGCGCCCATGGGCAGGGACCTCCAGGACGCGTTCATGGCCAAGATCCCCAACGCCGTGCTAGGGCAGGTTCGTCCACTTTCACACTCCCATTGATCCTTTCCCCCCAATTCTCCCATTCATCATCAATGGTGTACAACCATCCCAATACGTAGCACATGCCGTTTCAGTTTTGAATGTCATGCAGTGCACGACGTCTATGTTACTGGTAGGTACAAGGCGTTATATGCAATCTTGGATGACCAATGTGCTCCAAGCCTCCAAAGAAAGAGTGGTTGCTACTTGCTAGGAGGACTGACGGATGACGGATTTTGGATGAAACTGAGTTTACAATAATTAATTTAATGCTAAAAAGTTGATAAACAATTTTAAAATATTTTTTCGATAATTCGTAGGAGCGTATATGTGACGGATAATGGACAGTTTTTTGAGCGGGGCCTTAGTAGGAGCATATATGGGATGTATAATGGATTGTTGTTCGGTTTGGCTCGCAGTGGGGGCGCCGGTTGAGAGGGAGTAGTAGGTGGGTGGTAGTGTGTCGAGCTTTTGGCTCCTTTTGGCTGCGAAAGACGGAGGAGCATCACGCCTGGCCGGCGTGCTGCTTGGGCTGTGTGTTAATGCGACATCTAACCACGGGAAGCGAAATGGGCGACGCTTTACACATCGACGTCGCCTCGGTGCTGTGTTGGTGTTCCATGGGCGTCCAGGACAAGTGTGGTGAAAGGTCGGAAGTGCACGCCAACCCCATGATTTTGGTTGCTGTCTCCTTAAGAAAGCATTTCGGTTAACCACCTTTCGTCTTAGATCGGGTGGACAAGCCCCACAGCGGATGGCAGTGCACCATCGTCAATTGATTCTAGTTATGATGCTTCTTTTCCTTGCAAAATTCAGAACTCACTGTGATACTGAATTACTGACGCCTGCGACTGAATCGCTGAGACTCATTTCGTTTTCGACAGGGGTATGGGATGACTGAGGCTGGACCTGTGCTGGCCATGTGCCTGGCCTTCGCCAAGGAGCCATTCGAGGTCAAGTCCGGTTCATGCGGCACAGTTGTCAGAAACGCGGAGCTGAAGATCGTGGACCCTGAAACCGGCGCGTCCCTTGGCCGGAACCAGTCAGGAGAGATTTGCATCCGCGGAGAACAAATCATGAAAGGTACGTACGCCACAGAATCATTGCTATTGGCTTGGCAAAATCAACCATTCCAATCCCCCTTATTTTACGCCATGATAATCCTCAGGCATACTAGCCCGAACTACTAAATTTAGGACCCTTGCTTTGGAGCGTCACTAGCCGTTAGGTAAATCATCTAATTAACTGTAGGTTTATGTCTAGTCTTGTGACCTCGTGACAGCGTTGTCACACTTTTGTTCGGCTTTACTTAGGACAGGAACCTGAGCTAGTCCGTACTTGCTCTGTCCCAACATAAGTTTATCTTTCGTTTGGTCCTAAGTCAAACTATTATACATTTGACCAAATTTATAGAAAAAATATTAACATATACCGTATCAATCAAAAAACTATGAAAACATATTTCATAATATATCTAATAATGCTTATTTCATATCAAAATTACTTTTTTCTATAAATTTGGTCAAATTTAACTTTGAACAAAACCAAAAGTAAACTTATTTTTAGATTAATTTGTCTTTGCTTTGCGTTTAGGCCTTGGTAGCATCAAAAAATCATTTTATTTATGATTAGACTAATACCTGGGTGTTTAGTTCGGACAGGTTTCATCACTTAATTATTGGCCTCTTTTGTCCCAAAATATTAATATTCATAGACATCGTTTAGGACTTTTGGGAATTCTAATCTCCGGTACTCTGAGAGTCTAAGAACATGAACACTTTCCTATCAGTATGTGTGTCCTTTTCTGTTGGAATTGTATTGCAGTGGGCAGTGACTCTGTTTTTGTTGCTAGTAAAGAACAGACTAATCTATGTATCTAACGTACTACGTAGTACGGTGTAGTTGCCCCATTTTTTTCCTTTTGCAAAACCTTCTGTTGCAGTTGGGTGCAGTTAGGTAGCTAATAGATCCATCCTAACTGCCACGCACAAATATAATTTCCTAGTAAAACACGACTAGTTGGTATCCAGTTTGACATGCAGGCACGTAGTTAACAAATCATCCTCGGTTCGCCGAAGCAGAAGCTATGCAAAACTCAATCGTTTTGATAGATTGAGATGGCAAGAAGCTACCGTTATCCTCTGGTGGCAGCACATCTTGACTAGTAGTAAATCTCATAGCAACCTTGTCTTGTTCTCACCTGCCTGGACCTAAAATCTCTTGACGAGCATGTGGAGAAATGGTGCCACCTGCTTGTTTCATAATCAAACGCTGCTCCCTCCTGGTTCTCTTGCCCCGTACTACCGAGTGGGGTGGCCCACATCCAGGTACTTTAGAAAAACCATATACTATCTAGTATCTGCCTATTAGTACTTAACACCAAAATACAGTTATCCTTTTCGATTCGCTATATTATATGTATAAAAATGAGTATATTAAATATGCACACAATTATCAGCATGCGTGTTTCGGTGTTTTGTACGTTTCCATTTCGGACGAGAAAATTGTGAAAACACCTCACGACTACCTACCAATTATGAACGGATGAACATAGAACAATCTTTACTTTTCGCAACAACTCTCAATAAAAATATATCCAACCATTCACGTATGATTTTAAAATATTCTTTTTTATAGTTGTTAAATCCATCTTATAATTACCTATTGACTATTGTTACAGACCGGAATTACACTTTATCTCTCAAAACAACATCCTTTATATATCCTAGCCATCCTTCCGCAACATGGAAGTACTAACGAACCTTATTCGACCGATCATGCACAAATGCCCGCACACTACGTAGTACTGTACTAACTATCAATTCTGACCAATAAGGACAAGTATAATGGATTGGCATTCTCCTTGGGCTTCCGGAGGTCAAAGAACAATCGCGAGATCGTAGCTGCTTTGCTGCAGTCCAACGGTCAGGGCGGCGGCGCGGCGAGAGCGCAGGTCAGAGGTGGGGCGGAGCAGGGCGGCGTTCGGGGCGGGGCGGCGGGGCGGCGTCTGGCGGTCGCATCCGTCAGAGCGGGACGGAGCGGAGCGGCGGCCGATGCGGGACGAAGCGGGGTGGCGGTCGGAGCGGGCTGGAGCGGTGGCTGGAGCGAGGCGGAGCGGTGGCCGCATGGACGGAGCAACGGCGAGAGAGTAGAGATCACGATTTTCCTCTAACATCGCGGGGATCTCAATCAAGTATAATAAGGTTGCGTCTGCCTACTACTATAAGCTGGTCTGACTCAGCTTTGTCTTGCGTGGAGGACAGAGAGAAGAGACATGCTGCCCATGGTCCCACCTGAGTCGTCTTCCTCCTTGGCCATCTCAAGACAGCAGCTGCACACTCTAGATGACAAACGCCGACCTCACTGGAGCGCAGATCAACAGGAGACGAGACGACGGTTCATGGCGGCAGCTCATCGGCCGGATCCAACCGGGGGTGGTGTTCGATCTATCACGCAAGAAGGAATCCAATTCTGCCTAATCTAGCTAGACGGTGGCATGTCGCCACGTGGATAAGGATTTCCTCTCGCTGGCGCGGCTGACAAGCGTCGGTTGGAGGTAAACGACGTACGCGGCGAGCGGTGGGACACGAGTACCGACAGGTGTGGGGAGATAAATGGCTCTGGGTGTCTTAGAACATGTTTGTTTTAGTAATCTAGCTTATTTTCATAAGCTAAAATAAATAGATCAACTTATTATGTTAGCTTATTATAATCTAGAGTATAGAATAAAGCAATCCAATAAACTGATGTAATCTAGCTTTTTTCTATAAGCTGAATTACTATAATCTCAATCCCAAGCTATCTTAGAGGTGGTGGTCAGGTCGTCAAGCTCGGGTGGTGGCCTGGCTAAGCACGTTAGCATCACATGCCATTTGAGGATGAGCTCAAAATTGTTATATAATAATAATATAATTAAAAACTTGTTTTAAAAATGATCAATTATTGATTTTTTATGTAAATACAATATTTCTTCCATTTTAAAAAACTTTACTTCTATTATCTAAAAATAATTTATTTATCCACTTACTTATCATTCGTATATAAATTAAGAAAATTGCTTGAATATTCTTTGTCTAGCATTTCAGAGCACTACTTTATTATTAATATTTTTTATAAAAAAGTAAAATATTTGTGACATCATATAGTATTGGCTATAGTATTGCCTAGAACTAGGGATGTCAACGGAAAATTCTTCATCGGAGAACACCTCCCCATACCCGTCCACACGAGAAAATATTTCTCCCATCCCCGTCCCCGCTAACTGTGACGGGGATACATTTTTACCCTTCCCCGTCCCCGCTCAGGGAAAATTCCCCATTGAGTCCCCATCCCCGCGAGAGGCATGCAACACTGGTCACCGCGCGCTCCGTCGCTGGCCCCCGCGTGCGCTCCACCGCTGGCATCCCTCGCACGCTCCGTCGTCGGCCTCCCCCGCGGAGCCGAGTGCACTTTGCTGCCGTCCTCCCCTGTGCGCTCTACCACCAGCCTCCCCCGTGGAGTTGAGCGTGCTCCGTCGTCGGCCTCCAGCGTGCGCTCCATCACCGGCATCTCACCCGCGGTCCATCGTAGACCTCACGCACGCTCCGCTGGTGGCCACACACAGGCGTTGGCTACCGCGACGCTAGTTGGCTAGCCTAATGCGCGACGGTGGCGGCGCTTCAGGTGATGAGCGTAGAAGATGCGTGACAATGGTGGCATCTAGGATGTGTCTTGACTACAGAGGGAAACGAGATATTTGGAGGAGAAGAAGTTAGGGTTTTAGTATTTTATACTCTAGCTACAATATTGGGCTATTGCCTATTGGGCTGGGCTCTTTTATTTTGAGTTGAACCGGGTCTCCACGGGGGCGGAGACGGAGAGTGGAGGATCATACCCGCCTCCGCTAAACCCGGCGGGGATTGTTTTTTCTCATTAATTCTTTGTGGATAAAAAATGTCTATCATCTTCAACTTTTAATGAAAGAATTCCCCACAAGGAATCAGGAAATAGGCTCCATTGACATTTCTACCTGGGACTACGTATCATTAAAGGGAGTCAGTGAGCCCTAAGTTGTAATCGTGTTCTCGGGCCTACGGCTACAAGTTTCCACTCCCCAACGTGACAATCGGTCAACCATCTTAATGATTATTGTATGAAATATTAGTGCAAAAATAATCGGTAGTTTTAAGCACAAGTTGACTCACTGAACTCTGACACGACCAAAATTGTTTTACATTAGAAAGCAATCTACTGTACTTTCAGATCTTTGTGGGGGCAGCTCCAAACTAAGTTCAGATCTCTAATTGTGTGCTATATTCAATAAAGAGTTTGAGAAGTGCAACAAGAGTTACAGAGAACCAAGGTTGGCATCATATCTTATAGCTTGCATTAATTGATGCATCAGGATGCCCATGTGAATGCATTTCCCCGAGGGCCAGTCTTAGCTTGCCCTAGTTATACAATCCAGAACAAACTATTTCCTAATTTCCATGCAGTACTCGTTGGCTTAAGGGGACGTTTGGTTCCATGGACTAAAGTTTAGTCCGTGTCACATCGGATGTTTGGACATCAATTTAAAGGACTAAACGTGAACTAATTATAAAAATAATTGCAGAATCGGAGGATTATTCGCAAGACGAATTTATTAAGCCTAATTAATCCATGATTAGCAAATGTTTACTGTAGCATCACATTGTTATATCATGACGTAATTAGGTTCATTAGATTCGTCTCGTGAATAATCCACCGATTATGAATGGGTTTTGTAAATAGTCTACATTTAATACTCTAAAATAGTATCTAAACATTCGATGTGACAGGAACTAAAGTTTAGTCCCTGTAACCAAACGGGCCCTAAATTTTAGATCCGCTGCTCTTTTCCTTTTAGAAAATCGCTTATCTTAGTTTTATCACCAACCTAAGAAAATCCTCTGCAAACACCCGGGTGTTCTTTCAAATTTTTAAGCCACTATGCAACTATTCGATCTGATTCCTTATTATCAATTTATTGTTTTGTACTTGTATACAAGAAAATTAAGAAATCAACTTAAATAAATTTAATGTATTTTTCATCCCTCGTTAATTCTTCTTTTTTGTTTATAAGAGAGGTAACATTTATTTGAGAAAGACAAACAACAAGAAAAAATGATGAAGACATTACTGGAAGTTCTAAAAAGTTATATTTAAGAAAAAGTTAAAAAATAAAAAAATAAAGGAATCAGGGAGTAAGCGCTAGTCATTTTTTCCACTAGCACACTAGCAAACTGCGCTCGGTGAAGTGAAATGAACCAGCGCGTTCCGAGTTAGGGTACGGATTGCATCCATGATAGCAACAGGCTGTTCTATGCTCACCGATGTGCACACTGCTGTTTGGAATCTCCACAGTTCCACATTCTGTTCATTTGTTTCAACATCTTTTCGTTGCACACTGATGTGATCCTTTTCGTCCTTCCAAGGGAAGAAACGGTGATTTCTCCTCCTTTTTTAAAATGATATTTGTCCTATCTGAAAGCTTGAAAAATCATCATTACGAAAAAGACTTATAATGTAGCCAAGTATTAGGAAATGGACATTATGTTGCTTTCGGCGACAGCTGTCTGAATGTGATCTGAACTCTGAAGGACTGAAATATTGAAGAATTATCCAACATTTGATGGCAATATATAAATTCCAGGAAATAGGCCCACTGCTGGCATGGTAGTTACTCTAGCTTGCGAAATTATCCACAGGTAGCATATGGCAGCCAAATTTTCAGCCTGAAGTTGACCATCTTTGACATTCAATAATGTTTCCACCGAAAATTCTCTGTACTTAGACTCGTGTTTTATCTTACTAAATTGTAATGGAGGCTGCATTGATGCGCTCTGCAACATCTGAGAGAACAAATGCACCTGGATGTCTGAATGCAACAATTTCATGCCAATGAGGCAATGACTATGCCTGTGATTTGCAGGTTATCTGAATGATCTGGAGGCCACAAAGAACACCATTGACAAGGACGGTTGGCTGCACACTGGAGACATTGGTTATGTTGATGATGACGATGAGATCTTCATTGTCGACCGGCTCAAGGAGATAATCAGAT
>KE373268.1:871422-882408 GCA_000418225.1 Zizania latifolia | reverse complement strand
GTGACCGTTACGACACCGTCAACTCACACGGTAAACACACTTTTCCGTTGGAGGGTGACGGTTTTGAGCCCAAACCGTCAAAGCGTCTACCGCCTTCGACCGTGCACCCGGATTGGACCCGATCTGACCCCGCGGCTCTTCAGCCCGGCGGTCGGTCGTCCGTGTACCTGAGTCGCACGCGCCAACACCACGGTGGATCCCGTTTCTTCACTTGCCGCTTCAGCTCCGTGCACCTGGATTGGACTGGCACGCCCTCGCGACCCCTCTGTCCGACCAGCGTCCATCCGTGTACCTGAGTTGCACACGAACTCCGTCACGGTCAAGTCTCTTCATCTCCTTTCTTCATCACACCTTCTTTCCCCGTTGACAATCACTCATCATCTCCATGGAATACACCGTGACTCCTCATTTGCTCATTTATTAATAGTGAAATTGGTATTCCTTATTTGAAAAGGTTGACAAAATATTTAATTCCATTATGCTTGTTGAGTACAATAGTGCTGAAGTAATGATGATTTATGCAATGATTATTTGTTATTACTCTCAAAAAGCTCCTCTATTACAGTTCCCATTGAGACCTATTTATACCCTTATAATTTGCAATATAATTTTAAGCACGCCATTTTACACGCTTGTCTCATGATTCAGACATGTATAGAGAGTAGACTCATTTTCTAGGGCCTTGGACCTCATAGGCCTTTTTACGGTGTCACTTATTGTGCCCTAACCCGAGTGATAAGATTCCTCGATCAGATTGGCCTATTGACACCTTTTTTGGCCCTCAGTAGCTTTTGTCTGTTTTTGTCATCTTCGACGGTTTTCATCACATCTGGCGAACTTCACCACCTCTAAATAGTCTTTGCTTGTTTGCATCATCTCTGATGGTCTTCACCACCTCCTCTAGTGGTCTTCACCATCTCCTGTGGTTTTGGCGGTTTATGCTTTCGGTGTTATCGGGTTTGATGTTGGTTGAAGGGATCCATAGCATACCTAAGCTCTTAAAGAAAAGACAAGATACCAGAGTCTTTATTTTTCTTTTGCAAAACAGGAGTCTGTCTTGAAGTTGCCATAACAAAATTGTAGGTTGTGAATGTGGCTAATTGATTTTGCCATCTCATTTCTAAGAGTGAATCCTAAGAAAAGGGTTAGTTGTCTTCTGTTTTCAGGCACTGTTAGCAAAAATCAATAAAGGAAATAGTATTGTTTGGTGTGCCTTTAATGTGCTTTGAGAATGCTAGATTAATTATACAGTTTTAATAAAGGGTTTAAATTGTCAGCCATTAAATTTGTTTTGGAACAAGCAAAGAGCGAGGTTTATCAATGCTGTCCTGAAGAACAGACTAACTTTTAATTTCTCCTTATCTTTTTTTCTTTAGATACGTGGACAAACCGGTCACTGCACCTAAGTCACAATCGATTATTACAAAAGATTTACATTATGGAAAGGTACACATGCAACAATCGATCGCGATTGATCGAGACGAAATGCATAAGTAGATTAAGGATGTATCTGGTTGGGATTCTCATCTAGTGTTTTATCTAAAAACCTAAAAATTGAATCAAATAGTTTATCTCATCAATTAAGATTCATGAAAAGCACTATATTATTAAAGTGAAAAATAAAACTTTTTTTGAAAAGAGCAATAGATCTACTGCTATATTAGATGAAAAGAAATGGTATAACAAGAGGGCAACCCAGGGGTCCCAGGGACAAACAGAGAGAGCAGCCATATGCTACAACAAAGAAAGACTAAGGGAAGCGTAAAGGAGGAGAAGAGATAGAAAGGCTGACCCCTAGGAAGGGGTTTTGCCAACAAGCAACATCTTGCACAATAAAATGAAGCACTTGTAACGCCGAAGAAATAGCTCCTTGGAAGATGCGGTGATTTTTTTTCTTCCATATGTTCTAGATGGCGTAAACAAAAATCCCGTCAATTTCCCATCAAATAAAACTTTTCAAATTTACATTTTACATATTCTTAATGGACTACAGTTACATAACCATAAAGACCACTAGCACATACATAGATAATATTTATTTATTTATTTTTCTTAACTTATAGCAATTTTTACATAGCTCACAATTAGTTTTTTAAATATATGTGTTAACCAAACATGCTGTGTTTCATCAAGCTACTGTAGCTAGCAAGCTCTAAACAAGTACGTAGCTATGAGTTAGTTGGGAGGTGAAGAAGCATAACCGGCAAGCCTAGCTAGCTAGCTACACATGACCAACACACAATCGATCGAGGGAACGACTCATCTGAAAGAGTGACATCAAGCTTAATGTTGGAGCTAGCCAATCATCTGCGCAGCAGAAGGTAAAGACGGGGGACATGTCCTCTTCTTATCTCTGAAATTTCTTAAAAAAATAGTGAGGTGGTCAAGGTAGTCATTCAATGCGTCGATCGATCACGTACCATTCAGTTCATCGTCTCTAGCTCTCGGATCAACCGGCTGTCAGGTCGCTGTCGTGCATCTATGGCAGCACGTGGAGTCGAGAAAGGCTGGAGGGATGGGAGATGGAGCTAGCCGTACAGACTCCGATGGGCATGGAGCCATGGACGGCGGCCTGCTCCTTGTCGTCGTCGCCGTCGATCGATCTCGATCTGTCAGTTAGTTGGTTGTGATGAGGGTATTGATTAACATGCAAGTACCAATGGCTGGTTGCGTGAATCTCAAGGTCGTGGCTAGCTCTTCATTAGACCCATTATGGAAAACAGGAGTTTGTCTAGTATCTCAAGGTTTGCGAGTGTATTCTCTTGGATACCGAGCAAACCATCAGTTTCCCGTAGTGACCGTAGAAGATTTAACTTATTTTTAGACAAAAAAAGGCATATTACAAGAATCGGCTAATTTAAGTATCTAGCTGATTAATTGGAGATGTTAGCTATTTCAGTTGTAGCTGGGCTGAGTAGTTTGTATGTTTCGCAACTTAGTTTTAAGGTGCTTAACTATTGCATTAGAGTATGTTAAAAGTTAAAATGATCGAAATATCATTAAGTATTTGATGTCCTAATCGTGTGTTCACAACTAATAGATGTTCGATTTTAACACGTTATAAGATTATTTTGTAATAAAAATAGATATATTAATATTTCTATAATAATAAATTTAAAAATCATTATTAGCATAGTGCATGATTTTTGTTAACTTTTGATAACACATTGCTAAGAGAAACTCTCAGAATCTAAAGAAACCTGTAGGAACTAGCTTCTGAGGGTATTTCCAACACATAGTTTTCATAGATAGTTTTTAGAGGAGAGAGTGTAATAAATGTTGTTTTGGATCTAACCATTCTAATACATAGTTTTTTATGTAGAGAGAAAATTAATAACTTTATGTATGCATCATAAAGAGAGGTTGATGAGCTGTGCCAAGCAACTATATAGCCATGGTATATCAATTATAGCAACTCATAACGATACCACTCATAGCAATTTATATTTATATCGAACCATATATCGATCGTAGTATTTCATAATGATTATAGGTAACAGAGTAATCAGAAAAACACTGTTGATGTCAAAAGTCAGACCAGAGTACAAAAAAGAAACTACTTGGAAATGTTGCATCACCATAAAAAGTACATATTGTTGTGTAAATATAATGCTCTACAGGATATCAGAACTGTTTTGATAAGCATCAACTAGACGATGATCATAGAGTAAGGAAGATAAATCCACAAGTTGTCTTTCAAGCCTCTGAAATGGGGTCAGAAGAAGAAATCAGATGCAAATAGAACTTTAAACTAAAAGCACACTGCTGCAATATATAAAATAAATACTTACATACCGGTACTCTTCCAAACGTTCAACAAGATCAGGGGAAAGGCTCCGGCATGGTTGTTACCTTCTTATAGAATTTCTCAATCCATAACTCGGTGCTGGACTTGTTCTTATTACCTTCAACAGGTTCCCCTAATGGTGTCTTAAGATTCTCGGATGCAAAAGATTGAACAGTTTTTGTGATCCAAATATGTGTTCTAAAGATACTGTCTTACTCACATGTATGGAAATATGGAGTGCAAAGATTGACACGGGTGTAATATCAGCTGGAAAGAAAACTGAAATGTGACAAAATTCTAATGCTTTCGTGAGGGTTTTATCCATCAACATACTCCAATAATCCAATTCCAAGAAAGAGCAAAAAAATGGTCATTCACTGTATTATTACCTCCTAAGACTCAACTACTTTATAGAGGCATGTGAAGGTGTTCAATTACCCCATTGGACTGAATAGGCTCAGTAGAGCTCTTATGATGTTGCTCATGAACTTTAGTGTTGGCTTCACTCTCCTGAATCTTTTTCCTCAGAGCCGCCAGCTCCCCATTCTTCTAATCCAGCTCTTTGCACTTCTGAGTAAGCTGCTCTTTCGCTACCACAAGCTCCTCCTTGACCTGCACTTTCGGTGAATTATCGAGCAGTCCACCCAAAAGGTACCCAAGATGGTAAATAGATGATTAGGGAAGCGTGGCACTCTCAGACCTGATGGTCGACTATAGGAAACAAGAGCCAAGATTTATACTAGTTCAGACCTTCCAAGAGATAATAGCCCTATGTCCAGTGTTTTGGATGTATTATATGGTGTCTAAGCTTACAAAGTAAAGCACTTAAACAATGAGAGCTTAAGGCACCGAAAGTAAGATGCGATCTGATGGAATAACTTGCCTCTAGGGGGGTGCCTCACCCGCCTTATATAGTTAAGGGGTGAGCCCAACAACCCAGGACTCTACACCGAGTTGGTTTCTCTTATGTCAGGATTACATACCGAACTCCGGTCCTAATTCTCTAATTACAAGGATTCTGATACAAACATATCTCTTTATTCTGGTTTTAGGATCCGATTCCCAGATAAGGACCTAATGTTTCTTATCAAAATCAAACCCCCTTCATGGGCCATACCGGACTCTAATGCTGAGCTTAGCCTGCTCTCGGTCTGGGCTGATAAGCCCAATATGAGACACCTGGGGGTCATATCACCGACATGCATAATCTCTTCCTTGCAAGTAGGAGCTCCTAGTTTGTTGCATCAAGCTCCTCCTGCACTGGCTCTAGAAGACAAGAACTAAAAGAAAAGAGCAAAATTCGCATCCATATCCAAAACACATACACATGTTCATGGAAATTTTGAAGATTTACATGCCACCCATCTGACCAGGCAGACACCGGCGATGGCCACGGTGGGTCAGGTGGCCACGAGTGACGGCAGCGGAGGCGAATCCCACAGCCACGAGTGACGGTGGCAGCGGATCCAACGACCACGAGCGATGGCTATGGCGAGCTGGCAGCGTGCAAGTAGAGAGGTGAGCTGACGCCTGGTGGCACGCAAGCAGAGTGGCGAGCGGGCAGACTATAGTTGGCGTGCAAGCCGAGCAGCGGAAAGGCTAGCGTGGGGGTGAAGAGTGATGCGCGCGAGAGAAGAGGGGTGAGCAAAATGGCGGCGGCCGCATGAGATCTGGAGGAAACCAAGAGGAAATGATGAGGGAGTCCAACACGCATACACTGGTTTCTTTGGACCTTGGTGCACGAGCTGACCTAGTTTCTTGAAGGAGAAATGATTTCCATCTCTCTCCTCATTAACTCTCCTTCCACCTCAGTAAATGCTTATATGACACTATATTTAATGCTATAGAAACTATCCTAGTCACTGCATTGAAAATGTCCTGAGCTAAAGTATATTTTGAAGTAGTAGTATTTATAGTTGTTCAAAATCCAAAGAATGTTAGTGTTGTCTAGGGTCTTCCAGATGCTCTACGACATCGGGCCTTAAGTGATGATGGTAATTGAGGTCATGTTCTGTTTGGGACCATAAGTGATGATAGTAATTGAGCGCACATCCTGCAGCCGATCGATGTGTTGATCTTGAAAGAGTTTGGAGAGGCAACACGATGAATCTTTATTGATGTGCTGAAGTAATTTATACAAGAGCTGCCATGACTCACGTAACAAACTAAGACTCATGCAACAAATCAACAACTGAGGGATAAGTTCGGTAGGGAGTAAGCATGCATGGCAAGATAATCTAGATAAACTATGCTAGCAAGATAAGCTATAAAGAAAATATATTGCTAACACCCCCCGCAGCTAGAACGTCAGAGGAGCGAACATTAAGGCTGGACCAAAACTCTGAGAAGAGTGACGAAGGAAGTCCTTTGGTGAATATGTCAGCATATTGTGATGTAGTGGAAACATGAAGGACCCAAACAGTACCAGGGATGACCTTTTCTCTGATGAAATGGAGATCAATCTTAATATGTTTAGTCCGTTGATGTTGCACTGGATTAGATGATAGATAAACGGCACTGACATTATTACAATAAACAAGTGTGGCACGAGTAGGAGGCGTATGAAGATCATGAAGAAGTTGGCACAACCAGCAGGTTTCGGCGACTGCATTGGCAACAGCGTGGTACTCAGCCTCTGTACTGGAATAGCATACTGTAACTTGTCTCTTTGAAAACCATGAGACAAGATTGTCACCCAAGAAAACTGCGTAGCCAGAGGTGGATTTTTGAGTGTCAGGACAACCAGCCCAGTCATCATCAAAATAAGCCACCAGTTCATGAGTAGAGGATTTCTGAAGAAAAATACCAAGATCAAGAAATCCACGTATATATCAAAGAATCCACTTGAGGGCAGCGAGGTGTGACTCCCAGGGATCATGGATATGAAGACATACTTGTTGAACCGTATAAGAAATATCTGGTCGAGAAAAAGTAAGGTACTGGAGGGCACCTCCTAAGCTATGATAATTAGTGGGATATGCAACAAGCGCACCATCGGAGGCCGATAGCTTACTGTTGGTATCCTCTAGTGTGCTGCATAGTTTGCAATCAGACATGCCAGCACAATCCAAGATTTCACAGCAGTATTGTCGTTGACTGAGGAAGAGGCCGGTGGACTACCGAGTAACGTGATGCCCAAGAAATGACGAAGAGTACCTAAGTCCTTCATGGAGAATTTGGATTGGAGAGAAGAAATAGTCCACTGAAGTAGTGTTGATTTAGATGCTGTTAGAACAATGTCATCAACATATAATAACAGGTATATGTAGTCAGTCCCACGGTGATAAACAAAGAGAGACGTATCTGATTTAGTCTCATGAAAACCAATAGAGATCAAATAGCTAGCAAATATGTGGTTCCATTCCCGTGGATCCTATTTTAGACTGTACAATGATTTGTTGAGACGGTATACCATCTCTAGATGAGTAGGGTCGATGAAGCCTAGAGGTTGAATGCAATAAACTGTTTCATCAAGAGTACCATGTAAGAAGGCATTTTTGACGTCTAGTTGATGAATAGGCTAGTCACGAGAGACTGTGAGGTTGAGACCCATCTGGACTATAGCAGATTTGACCACTGGACTGAAGGTCTCATCAAAATCAACTCTAGGACACTAAGTAAAACCTTGAAGGACCCAGCGGGCTTTGTACCTGTCTAGTGAGCCATCAGCCATAAGTTTATGTTGAAAAATCCACTTACCTGTAATGACATTTGCATCTGGAGGCCGAGACACTAGATCCCACGTGTTGTTCAATTGAAGGGCAGTGAACTCATCCTCCATAGCAGCTCACCAAGAGGGATCTGTGAGAGCTGCACGGTATGTGAGAGGCACAGGAGATAATGTTGAAGCAGACAAGCTCACTTTGTACTTGGGCTGATAAATTGCATCTTTGCTCCATGTAGTCATTGGGTGCTGGTTGGTGCTAGCAGTAGACATGGCTGGCACTGCTGTCATTATGGTCTGATCAATTGTCAGGAGCCTAGCTGCCGAAGGTGCGGTAGGTGAGGCTGGTGCTAGGGAGGCTGGCCTAGCATTGGCTGTGGTCAGCTGCTAGGGGAGATCGATCCATGGGCCGGTGACTAGGCCGCTGAAGGAGAGCAAGCCATCGGACCAGTAGGCAAGGAAGGCCTAGCATTAGTCGGTGCCAGGCATTTGACCGGCTGGAAGCCATAGGCCAGTGGCTGGGCTACCGAAGGGGAGCGGGCCATCGGCCTAGCAGGTTGGACAGGCTTGGCGATGGCTGTCGCCAACAGTTTGGCTGGCTAGAGCTGCTACGCATAGGAGATGGTGCGCGGTGCACGATGTGGAATGGCGCCCTGATGATCCACTAATGCATCTAAAAATGCCTCAAGAAAAGCGAGATCACCAGCACAGGGAATAGTAGCAGATGATTCAGTAAAAGAAAACGAGTGCTCATCGAAAATCACAGGTGGGAGACGATAACCCTGTTGGACACGGGATCCTTTGTGCTCGAGGGGGTAGCCAAGAAAATTGCATCTAGCTAATCGTGGAGAGAGCTTGTAGGGGGATATGGCTGATAGGTTAGGATAGCAAGCGCATCTAAAAATGCGTAGATGGTGGTAAGAGGGATGAACACCATACAGAGCGAAATAGGGAGTGTGGTGGTAGAGTGTTTTAGTTGGGTGGTGGTTGATGATATGGGTGGTAGTGTAAAGGGCCTCTACCCAAAAGAAACCAGGAATACAGGCTTGGAATAGTAGAGATAGAACTATGTTGTTGATAGAATGAAGCATGCGTTCAGCCTTGCCGTTTTGTGCTGAGGTGTAAGGAAAAGACATGCGCATGGTGACCCCATGTTGAAGGAAGAACTGACGAGCGGTCGAGTTGTCAAACTTGCGCTCGTTATCACACTACATACTATGAATTTTAGTGGAGAATTGAGTTTGTACAAAGGCAAAGAAATGAGAGATGGTTGTAAAAGTGTTAGACTTAAGCCGTAAAGGAAAAGTCCAGACGTAATGTGAACAATCATCAAGAATGATAAGATAGTATTTATAACTAGAGATACTGATGACAGGAGATGTCCATAAATCACAGTGAATTAACTTTAAAATAGTTCTAGTCCTAGTAAAGGAATTATTAAAAGGAAGATTGATATGTCGGCCAAGCTGACATGCATGGCAGACAGTGCTAGGCACTCCGGTTGATATGATGTTGGAGCAGGCGAGACGGGTGAGAGTATCATGACCTAGATGACCAAGATGTCGATGCCAGAGAGTGTTGGTGATGGTGGTGAAGGCTTGTGTGGGATGTGTGCCGCCGAATGGATAGAGATCACTAGAGCTATTATACCTAGCGATCACGATCCTAGATTAGAGATCCTTAACAGAGAAACCAGAAGGGTCAAACTCAACACTACAATTATTATCTGTAGTGAAACAATGAACGAATATGAGATTCTTAATGATCTGAGGAGAAACTAAAACATCATTAAGGGTAAAAGACTTAGTATGGCTATAAACAGAGGTAGAACCAGTGGTGGAGACGGGGAGAAAATTGTCATTGCCAACAATAATATGAGAGGGATGGGTTGTGTATGGAGAAAGGGAGAGGATACCAGCATCTGAAGCCATGTGGGATGTAGCACCTATGTCCATATACCAATCATGTGTAGGGGAAGGCGGCTGCGTTAGCTGGACGGTGGAGAAGGCACTGGCGAGGGCATGTGGATCCCATACCGAAGCTAGTGGTGTGTTGCCGATGCTACTTTAGTTGCTTAGCAATGGTTGCTGTAGATGTGGTGGTGCCCTGAGAATGGAGGCAGCCACAGCATGCTAGGGCGTCGGCTATGAAGGCCTGGCTTGGACCATGGCGCCAAGGCCCATGGCCCTGCTTGAACATGGCCGGCGAAGGGAGGAACAAGGCCCAGTTGGCTTGGATGGTCGGCCAGCCTTGGGCCAAGTACTCCACGTCTACATGAGCTGGACCACATTTGGATGCTTCTGGCCCATGAATTATGTATGCTGGGCCATACATGTTATTGTTGGGGCTGTTGGCCAGAACCATTGGAGCGTCGATGCCGATTGTTCTTGGAGTTGTTGGAGTGGTTGCCAAATGCGCTGAAGCCAGTCACGTGAGTCGGATTGGAGCCAGCGTTACTACCAGAGCCACGCCCAATTCTGTTTCCAGTAGCAGCGAGGAAGACGATGGATGTCATCGAAGATTTGCTGCCACCCTTGGTGATTTCCTCAAGCAAGAGTTGAGATCTTGCTTCGAGAAAAGATGGAAATGCTTTTTGCATAGGGAGAATAGTCTGCAGGTGGCGAAACTTGTCGTTCAAGCCGCGGAGCGGTGTTAGAACTAGAGTGTGATCAGAAATAGGTTTGGCGAGATCAGCGAGGCCGTCAGCCATGGTCTTGAGTCATCGACAGAAGTCGATGACGGAGAGATCGCCTTGAGTAAAACAGTAAAATTCTACAGACAAGTTAAGGGCACAATGTTCATAGTTACCAAGAAATTGATGTTCAACTGCGCGCCAGGCTTGTCGGGTAGTTGAGGAAGGAGACATTACGATCTAGAGAAGCTCAGTGGAGATGGAGCCATAGATCCAGGTGAGGATGACACAATCCATACGAGAATGGTCAGATTGTTCCAGAAGAGAGACATTGGAGAGGACGTGATCCGTCAACTCATATTTGCCGAGGACGATGAGGAAAAGTCCGTGCCATTTGGTGTAGTTGGAGGCAGTGAGGTCGAGGGTGACCGAAAGAAGTGTCTTGATGTTGAGGGCAGCCACGTCCTGGACAAGAAGGGTGGCTAAACCATCATCGCCGAGACCAGGAGATAGGCTGTGTGCAAAAGATGGAGTAGGAGAAGCAGTCAGTGTGCCTAAGGAAGAGAGCATAGACCAAACTACTGTCAAGGCGACTATAGCAGCCATATCGGCCAGTGCAATGACCGATGCATCGGATGCGTCGATTGGGAGAATGGTGGCCCGAGCAGCCACACCTGCCATTGAAGCCACAGCGTCGATCATGGCAGTGATGTCACCGACAGATGCCATGCAGATCATGACAATGATGGTGGGGTAGATCGAAGGATATGCGGAAGCTGGAGAAAGGATCTAATCTGCTGATACCATAAAAGCATTTGGAGAGGCACCGAGATAAATCTTTATTGATGTGCTGAAGTAATTTATACAAGAGCTGCCATGACTCACGTAACAAACTAAGACTCA
>KE373268.1:847123-870737 GCA_000418225.1 Zizania latifolia | reverse complement strand
CACCACGGAGGGCGACGACGGCACCACCTTTACCACCACACCTCGACGCACCAACTGACCAGCCCCGCTGCAGGGGTCCCGCTCTGCACCACCTCACCCAGCCACCCCGCCTCCGCCGCTCTTGCTAGCCACGCTGCTGCACCCTGCTCCCTCCGCTCCCCTCCATTGGATTCTTCCCCCCTCTACGTGGTAGGCATCCGGGGAGGGTCCTCATGAGGAGAGTTTGGGGACCGTCCCCACAGAATTTTTTCTAGCTTAAGCAGACTGACACCTGACACGTACGTCTTCCTATCGAGTGTCGTCATGTTAGGGGATCTCCGTTCTCCAGGCCGGCCTTCGACTTTTCATGTTCTTTGTGCACTCAGATTATCAGATATATTCTGCACATAATTCAGTTTTTTTCCAATGTCTAATAAGATTGCTTTTCTCCTTTTTTGAATGATCATGTCTAAGATTGCTGAACACACCCGTCAAGATTATCTATCCTCGTGTGTCTATGTTGCGGTGGGCTCCATTAGCAAGCACACGCGTGCTCCAGCGATGACAACGATAGTTGGTCGGAGGGCCAACGAATGGTGAGAGCATGAGAAATCAGCCTCAGCACGCTGGTTGGTACTCTGAAAAATACATGAAAAAGAAATAATATAATTAGGGTTATATTGAATTTAAGAGTCTAGAAGTATAGATAATAGTTTATTTTTAGATTATATTTTTATTAAGTTTTTTGATTAAAAAACATAGATCTTTTATTAAGTTGAGAAAATTACATATATGTCACTGAAAGTTCACCGGTTCCTATATATGCCACTGAAAATTTGCTATTCCCATATGTTGGGGATGTGACCCCCGGGTGCCTCACAGTTGGGTTTATCAGACCGGACCAAGGGCAGACTAAGACCAGTATTGACCGTCTGGTATGGCCCATAAACAGAGGTTTGATTCCGATAAGAAAAGTAGAGTCCTTATTGGGTAGTTAAGCTTCAGATATGTTATCTAGAGGTTTATTTATACCAGAATCCTTGTAATTATGGATTTAGTATCTAAATTTGATAGGGAATTCAAGTCCTACTCAGAATAGAGTTCTGGGATTGTTAGGCTCACCTCCTAAGTATATAAAGGAGGCGAGACACCCAGAGACATCTAATCCATCGATCATCAACCTATCTAGCTCATCATCAAGCCTTAGCATATTTTTTTTGCGTTCGATGCCCAAGCCTTGATAGTTTGATTACGTCGTATTGTAAGATCCACCATCATAGTAGACACTAAAACACTGGACGTATGGCTATTATCCTTCAGGAGGCCTGATCCAGTATAAACCTTGGCTCTTGTGTTCTAGAGTCGACCATCGGATTCAAAGACGCTGCGCTTTCCTTACACAACATCTAATCACCACCTCGGGTACCCCCTTGGGTGGACTGATCGATGATTCACCAATAGTTGACACACCAGGTAGGGGTCGCGTCGCTTTCATCAGGATCCGATGGGACTTCTTTTGAATTTCCTCGTCCCCACTGGCTCCATCTTTCTATTTGGGAGTTTGATGTTCGTTGGAAATCCAGAGGGACGGCTCGTCTTGTTGTGCCCCTCGATGAGGCGAACGGATGGACAGACGGATCGACTCCAGGATCCGACAAAAAAGGGCAGACGGTTCGGCGCCGGTGGATGGAGACCAGGTGGCTCGATAGGTTTGAGGATAACCGGTGGCTCCTGGCCAATCTTATTATGATGGCTGAGGGAGCGCTATCCACCACCAGCTGTGAGAGGCGGCGCCTCACGGAAGCCGATCGGATAGAACAAAACAATGAGATCCACCGAAACCTCGAGGATGAATTCACTCTAGAGCTCGGCGGAGAGAAAGTCTTCAAGACTCCGGCCGCCAACCTAGTGGCCATCGAGAGGGCTCTCAGCTCCCTTCCTAAAACTCTAGAGCTACGGTGAGCCAAAGAGCTTGCTCAGGCGATAGCAACTCAGACCAACACCTCGGCTCTAGCTCGAACTCAACCACCAACTCCTCCCCTGAAAGACAAGGAGGACGATGGTCAGGAACGAAACCCACCTGTTGATACCCCGTGCGGCAACCACGTATAGCCGCCACCCATAGGAAGGTGGAACAGGCTGCGTTCCAAGATCCGCAGACCGACAAACAATCAAGGCAATATCGAAAATAGCCACAGCAGTATCGATAGCAGCGCCGAACATGATGACTTGGCTAAAGGTCACAATCCCCACAATCGCAGAAGAAGCAGAAGCCGAGATGACCACGGCGGTTTCCCTGCATTCACTTAGCACTTGAGACATGTCAGGTGGCCGAGGTCCTTCTGTCTAGCGGGAATCGAACCATACGATGGTAAAATGGATCCCTCGCAGTGGTTATGACTCTATTACACCTCCATTCGGGCAGCAGGAGGGGATGAGGGGGTCATAGCAAACTATCTTCCAATTGTACTCTCTTCGTCGGTCAATAATTGGCTCTCGAGTCTACCCAGGAACTCTATCGACTCCTCGTCTCAACTCTGATAGACCTTCATCGACACCTATTAGGGAACATGGAAAAAGCCCACGACCCGATACAATCTCCAACGATTGCGACAGAAGGAGGACGAGACGCTCCATAGTTTTATCCAAAGGTTCTCAGAGAAAAGACTACGGTATTGGATATCGATGAAAGAGATATCATCAACTGCTTCATCGATGCCCTACACCACTCTTCTAAGTTGCACGGGGCCCTCATGAGAAAGAAGCCAAAGACCATAGTCCGGATGATCTCTATCGCTGAAAGTTACGCCAATGCGAAGATGCTCGAAGGAAAAAGTTGGAGCGGTCATGCCACGAGAGTCGATCTCGTCAGAACAAAGACGACCGACCTCGATCTCCCCGACGAGAAGACAAACGACCGAGATTCTCTCAAAGCAAACAAGAGCAAAAGAGGAAAACGGAGAGAACTGTGGCAGCCACCTACAGCACACGATGCCAGGAGGATGAAGCCATATTAGAAGAACTCGACAAACCGTACCCATTTCATCCAAAGGGAAAGCACACCATGCGCAAGTGTTATTCCCTGTAGGACGTGCTCATCAAGGAATCGCGCAATAATCCCCACCAGAGCAAAAGACGTCGGGAAGATGACGATGCCCCAAGAAAGGATAGTCGGCCTCGAGATGCCAGTAAATTCCAAGAACCTCATAAGACTGTGAACATTGTCTTCGGAGGCCTCACATCAGCCGAAACCAAATGGTAGCAGAAGATTCTGGATCAACGCATCAACGCCGCAGGATTCAAGGAAATTTAGCAGTTGCGGTGGTCGGAAGTTCCAATCACCTTTTCTCGGGATGACCAATGGACAAACATCCCAAAAACAAGGCGCTGGCCGCTGGTGGTTAACCTAGTGATTCTCAAAGTACACATGAGGTGGGTACTGATCGATGGAGGGAGTGGGCTGAACATCCTCTTCTGCCAGTCCCTCACTGATCTTGGTATCTCGGTCGACAGTCTCCAAAAAGAGGACAACTTCCCGTTCTACGGTATCATACCCGGACAGAGCTCGGTACCACTCAGATCCACAACTTTCCCAGTCATATTCGATTCTTAAGGCAACTATCAGACCAAACACATCACCTTCTAGGTCGCAGAATATGATATTCCATTCCACGCCGTCCTAGGAAGACCATCCATAGCCAAATTCATGGCAATCGGGCACTACCCATACTTGGTGCTCAAGATGTCGGGCCCCAACGGAGTCATCACTATTTGGGGAAACATCGGCACCTCTTGTGCTTGTGAGAAGGATAGCCTCGCCCTAGCAGAGGCTATCGACCTATCGGCCTAGATGGAGGAAACCCACAAGCAAGTCCGCACGCACCCTCCTAAGACTGCCGAAATCCTAGTCAAGGCACCAACCGCTTCGAGGATCTCCTCCATACCCTCGAGTACCAAGAGGATTGCCCTCTCTGATGCGGATCCAACAAAGACTGCAGCTATCGGGGCAGGGCTCAATCCCAAATAGAAAATCACACTTGTCAGCTTCCTGCGCTCCAACATAGACATCCTTGCATGGAAGCCCAACGACATGCCCGACGTTCCCTAGGACTCAATTCACAGCAAATGACTTCCGGGATTTCCGTGAGAAATGACCGATCGAGGTCGAGTATGTGTCGGTCACCCATCCTCGGGCTAATGGACGGGACGAGCACGCTAATGGGATGATCCTACAAGGTTTAGAAGCCCAAATCTTTGATCTGTTGCAGAAATACACCGGCAAGTGGCTCTACGAATTACCAGCAGAGCTCTAGGGGCTCCACATGCAGCTGGACCGAGGCTCAAGGCAAACACCCTTCTCCCTGACCTACGGCTCTGAACAATCCTGCCAAGTGATATGCTACACAACTCCCCCTGAGTTTAGTATTATGACGTGGGAACCATGGAACAGACAAGGACTGAAGACATCGATTCCATCAAAGAGTCCTGGATAGCGACCACAACCTAGTCAGATCGGAACCAACAAACCCTCCGATGATACCATGACTGCAACGAGCAAAACAGAACCTTCAAAGTAGGTGACCTGGTACTTCGCCAAGTACAACCAACCGTCAGGACGCACAAGCTCTGCACTCCCCAGGAAGAGCCCTTTATTATCTCTGAGGTAATAAGACCAGGGGCATACAGACTAACACGAGAAGATGGGCAAGCAGTACCGAACCTCTGGAACATCGAGTACCTTCATCGGTTTTATGCTTAACAATATTTTGCCAATAATCTTCTTCAATGATGCATGTCCAGGCACTCGTCGACCCTAGGATGCCGCTTTCTTCATTGACACTGCCGACTACTTCCCACTGGATATTCATCCGGGTGAGGAAGGGGTCAGTTCTTGGGCTGTACACCGATAGTCGAGCATCACTCTCGCCGACCTTGCCGACTACTTCCCCCCAGGCATGCAACTGGCTAGGAAGGGGCCTGTGTCACAGCCTAAAATTTTCAAAATATAAAAGTAACAAAAGCTACAAATAAAATAAAAGGAAAAATAATTTTCAGAAAAAGAAAATTGAAAATGAAATTTTCTCTAAGGAAAAGAAAAGGATTTTGAGTATTAAAATTTGACGAATAAAATTTTGCAAACAAAATATTCCTGAAATTTTTTGCAAAAGTCTCTAAAAATGTAAAGAATTTTATAAGATTTTTTCTGGAATTTTTCTGAGTCAAAAATATATTTTTCAGAATTTTGGAGCTCTTTTAAAAGAAAACAAAATGAAAAAATAATTTTTAAAATAAAAATCCACCTCCCTGCACTTGGGCCGGCCTTCGGCCCGCCCAATCCGCGTGCGCCCCCGCCTCAGCCCACAGCCGCGCCCCTACCGGCCCATCTTCACCCACAGACCTAGCTTTTGCGCGTGCCCATGCGCAGTCGCTGACAGGTGGGCCCCACCTATCGGGTCCATCCCCAACCTCCCGCCCGTATGCCCCGCGTCCTAGCGTCGCTTGCCGCCGTGTCAATCCGCCTTCACTGTCACCATGGACTAAATCCGAGCCCGGATTCATGATCCCCGCGTCACCCTGGCCTTTTCCCCTAAGGATCCGAGCCCGGCCTAGGTCCCGAACCGTCTCGCCACACCGCCTGGCCGCAATCGCTGCCCGCCATTGCTGTGCCACCGTATCTGGGCCGAAATCCGCCAGTTGACCCTATATAAAGGACCCCCGTGCACCGTGCTTCCAGTTAGACCGCTCCGCCACCGCCATAGCGCCATCGATCACCGAGCATCGTACGCCCTCTGCTCCACCGCTCGCCACCGTTCCAGTGGCCATTGGTCGCCACCGACCCCGTCGTCATCCCCCGGTGCTCGTCTGCCCCTCTGTCGTCACCATCGATCGCTAGAGTCCCCTCGCCGCCATCGACTCAAGCTGCCCGTCGCCTCTCTCTTGCCGCTGGCTGCCTCCCGTCACCGCTCACCGTCGACTGCTTAGGTGAGATCACCGTCTCTTGCAGGTTCGGTTTCCGTCCTCACCGCTAGCCACCGCGCCGCCGTTCACCGGTGACCATTGGTCCTCGAGCAACCATCACCCGCTGCCGTCGCCCCAGCGTGGCGCCGACATACCAACTAGAATTACCTTTTAAATTCTATCTCTCTTTAACCTATTATAACGTCCTTTGTATCCCCTATGCATTATAATTGTTCCACTTGGATGGCTTGCTGAGTATTCAAAATACTCACCCTTACATTCCCCCACCACCAGAAGAGGAGTTCGTCAGCGAAGATAAAGATGGTGCCTTTTGAGCTGTTGCCTAGTTAAGTCTGCCTGTGGAGTAGAGTCACCGCTGCGTCAATAAAATTATTAAGAGTTATTTATGTTGATCATTATTTTTTTGAGATTTCAATGGCACCTCTATAATGAGTACTTTATTTACTTCATCATGAACAATAATGTTTTCGATGTCCAATAAATTGTCTATTGTGTGCCTTGACTGATTCCTAGATGAGGGACTTTTCGCACAATAAATTGCAAAATAGTTGAAATTTTTGGGCGTGACAAGTTGGTATCAGAGCTACTTTGACTGTAGGAATGGCCAAATGGTTTAACCTTAGGAGCTAAAAATTATTTTATAGCTATACTAGTCCTCTCTTCTTTTCTTCTTGTTTCAAAAGGGTGCTTCTTTTCTAGAAAAGTGGTGCTGATTTTATTTTAATTTGTTCTTTTTAGATGTTTGCCGAAGGATCCTAGCCCTAAAGGTGCTTTAGAATAAAAAGCTTTGTTAAGGAATTAAGGCATATGACATTTTTCTATAGATATCAGGAGGTTCCCATCTATGCTCAAATCAGGTCAGTTTCCCCCGAAATGGTACAAGTGGCTATTTCCATTATGAGCGAAAGAGAGACTATCCCCTCAATGATAGTAGAAACCAAAGGAAGGAATTTTGCTCATGCTTGTCAGGAGGCTGCTTATTTGGCTACTAGAGAGCTTCGTAACCGCTTTGCAGATAAGTTGTTAGCATCAGAGTACAGGTACCATCTGAGGAAGACCTATCGTGATGATTATGCATAGTACCTGGTCACTGGTGAAGAAGATAGTACCACTATAGTTAGGAAGGTGAACATGATGAAGGCGATGCATGACTTCCACAAGGATTCCCTCATTGGAGCACATGAGCAAGAGAATCGAAACTATCAGACCATCTGTCAGTTGCAGAATCAAGTGGATGCACTGAAGAAGGAAGTTATAGAGCTAAAGGGAGAGTCGCCACCCGGAGGTCCTAGGATCCGTCGTACCGCAAGGAAGCAAGTTTAGATGCCGTCTAGAGTGCAAGTGATCTGGAGGATGCGTGAAGAGATCATCATCATAGAAAGTGATGAGGAAGACAGAGTCATAGAAGAGAGTGATCCAGAAGAACCAGAGTTTTCTTTTGATCCAGCTTCCGAGGATCCTAGTCCTTAGTATCCCTTTGTCCCTTTAGAATGTTGTGTTAGTCATTTGTTTTGATTAGGCTAAATGTTTGTTAGCTTTATACTGCCGCAATACACCTTGCCCTGCTCAAGTCACCAGTGCAAATCAACTTCCTTTGAAGAACAAGAATGAAAAGCCAATGGTGTGCTTCAATTGCTACAAGCCTGGTCACTATGCTGATAGGTGCCCGGAGCCCAAGCGTCCGAACAGAGCTGCAGCTGCCCCAAACCAAGCCCCAGCTAGATAAGTCAAGGCAAGGGTGAATCACGTCACAGCTGAAGAAGCTCAAGCTGCTCCTGATGTAGTATTGGGTACATTCCCTGTTAACTCAATACTTGCAACAATACTTTTTTATTCTAGTGCAACTCATTCTTTCATATCAAAGAGTTTTGTAGAAAAATATGGATTGGCTGTCGAATCCCTACCCCATTCATTAGTCATCTGCACCCCTAGTCATCAGATGCCTACATCTCTCTTTAGTCCTCTAGTAACCATTGAGATTCTTGGTGTCCCTTTCCTGGCCAACCTAATCTTGATAGAATCCAAAGACCTAGATGTTATTTTGGGAATGGATTGGTTAGTGAAATATGAGGGTAAGATCAAGTGTGCAACTAGAGAAGTCACGTAACCAATCACCTTGGTCAAACCATCACTTTCCATAACCCGAACCTTCTGGTTTGAAGGTCATGTTGAATGAAGTTCAGATTGAAGAAATACACGTGTTGCAAGAGTATCCTGATGTTTTTCTGAAAGAGTTGTCGGGTATGCCACCCAAGAGAAACATTGAGTTTAGGATTGATCTAGCCCCGATACAGCCCTAATTCATAAGAGACCATATCGGATGGCCTTGGATGAGTTAGCTGATGTTAAGAAGTAAGTGGAAGAGTTGTTGGAGAAAGGATATATTCATCAAAGCACTTCGCCTTGGGGAGTCCTAGTTGTATTCGTGGAGAAGAAGGACAAATATAAGAGAATATGTGTGGATTATAGAGCTTTGAATGAGGTCACAATCAAGAATAAGTACCATCTTCCTCACATTGATAATTTGTTTGATCAGTTACAAGGAGCCTCAGTATTCTCCAAGATAGATCTTTGGTCAGGGTACCACTAGTTGAGAATTCGAGAAGAAGATATCCCTAAGACTGCCTTTACAACCCGCTATGGATTGTTTGAGTATCTAGTGATGTCGTTTGGATTGACAAATGCCCCTACTTTCTTCATGAATTTGATGAACAGTGTGTTTATGGAGTACTTGGATAAGTTTGTTGTGATATTCATTGATGACATTCTTATCTATTCCAAGACGGAGGAAGATCATATAGCACATTTACACTTAGCCCTTCAGAAGCTAAGAGAGCACCAGTTGTATGCTAAGTTAGCTAAGTGTGAGTTTTGGTTGAAGGAAGTGAAATTCTTGGCTCATATTATTTATATGTCAAGAGTCACCGTTGACCCCGGTACAGTTAAAGTTGTTACTGATTGGTTGCAGCGTCAGAATACTATGGAGATAAGGAGTTTTTTAGGACTTGAGGGTTATTACCATCGGTTCATTGAGAATTTCTCCAAAATAGCTAAGCCTACGACCAAGTTGTTACAGAATAATAAGAAATTTGTTTGGTCACCTGAGTGTGAGAATAGTTTTAAAGAGTTGAAGAAAAGACTAGTGTCAGCCTCAGTGCTAATTCTGCCATATCCTAAAGGAGGTTTTCAACTATACTGCGATGCATCTCGTCAAGGTTTGGGATGTGTATTGATGCAAGAAGGTAAAGTAGTTGCCTATGCTTCTCAGCAATTAAGACCTCATGAGTTGAATTATCTGACCCATGATTTAGAGATGGCTTCAGTGGTTCATGCTCTAAAGATTTGGCTCCATTATCTCATCGGTAATCATACAGAAGTCTTTACGGATCATAAGAGTTTAAAGTATATCTTCACTTAACCGGATTTGAACCTTCGCCAAAGAAGATGGCTCGAGTTAGTCAAGGATTATGATGTCAGTATTCAGTATCACCCTGGTAAAGCTAATGTGGTAGCAGATGCTCTTAGTCATAAGACCTATGAGAATGTTGTTTCAGTTGAGAAAGTATCTTTGGAATTGCTACAGGAGTTTGAAAAGTTGAGTTTGAGCGTTGTTCCGAGTGGTTTTCTAGCAGCCTTGGAAGTCCAGCCTTCACTGTTAGATCAGATTCATAAAGCTCAAGTGGATGATCCTTATATTCTGAAGACCAAGGAGAACATGAAGCAAAGAAAAGCTTGTAAGTTCGTTGAAGATGAGCAAGATACCCTATGGCATAGAAATCGTATTTGTGTACCTGATAAGGAGAAGTTGAAGGATCTCATACTTCATGAAGCCCATGATATCTAATACTCTATTCATCTCAGGAGTACTAAGATGTATCAAGACCTTCGAGAAAAGTCTTGGTGGCCTAGTATGCGCCGTGAAGTAGCAGAGTATGTAGCCTATGTGATGTATGCCAGAGAGTAAAGGCAAAACATCAGAGACCTGTAGGTTTACTTCAATCTTTGCAGAGTTATACATGGCTAGAATTGTTTGTTTGCATGGAGTTCCTAAAAGGATAGTGTCAAACAAAGGAAGTCAGTTTACTTCTATGTTTTGACAAAAGCTGCAGGAAGAATTGGGTACCCGTCTGAATTTCAGTGTGGCTTATCATCCCCAGATTGATGGCCAGACAGAAAGAGTGAATCAGATTCTAGAAGATATATTGAGAGCCTGTGCTCTAGATTTCGGAGGATCGTGGGATAAAAACTTACCTTACGCTAAGTTCTCTTATAATAACAGTTATCAAGCTAGTCTTTAATGTCCACATTTAAAGCTTCGTATGGGAGAAAGTGTAGAACGCCGTTGTTTTAGGATCAAGTAGGTGAAACACAAGTCTTTGGCACCGATATTATAAAAGAAGCTGAAAGCAAAGTTAAGATTATTCAAGACCATTTGAGGATTGCTCAGTCCAGGCAGAAGAGTTATGCCGACAACCGTCGCCGAGACCTCGGTTTTGAGAAAGGAGATTTTGTATACCTCAGAGTTACCCTTTTTTGTGGAGTTCATCATTTTCAAACCAAGGGAAAGTTGGCACCACATTTCGTGGGACCATATCAAATAACCAATCGAAGAGGTTAAGTAGCATATGACCTGGTACTTTGCCAAGTACAACCAACTGTCGGGACGCACAAGCTCTCCACTCCCTAGGAAGAGCCATTTATTATCTCTGAGGTAACCAGACCAGGGGCGTACAGACTAACACGAGAAGACGGGCAAGCAATATCAAACCCCTGGAGCATTGAGTACCTTCATCGGTTTTATGCTTAACAATATTTTGCTAATAATCTTCTTCGATGATGCATGTCCAGGCACTCGTCGACCCTAGGACACCGCTTTCTCCATCGACACTACCGACTACTTTCCCCTGGACATGCATCCAGGTCAATAAGGGGTCAACCCTCGGGCTATACACCCGTAGTCGAGCATTACTCTCGCCGACCTTGCCGACTACTTCCTTCTAGGCATGCAACTGGGCCAGGAATGGATCAGTGTCACAGCCTGAAATTTTAAAATATAAAAGTAATAAAAGCTGTGCATAAAATAAAAGGATAAAGAATTTTCAGAAAAAGAAAATTGAAAATGAAATTTTCTCTAAGGAAAAGAAAAGGATTTTGAGTATTAAAATTTAAGGATGAAATTTTTGCAAATAAAATTTTGCAAAAGTCTCTAAAATTGTGAAAACAAATTAAGAATTTTTCTGAAATTTTTCTGAGTCAAAAATAGATTTTTAAGAATTTTGGAGCTCTTTTAAAAGAAAAATAAATGAAAAACAATTTTTAAAATAAAAATCCACCTCCCTGCTCTTGGGCCCGCCTTCGGCCAGCCCATTCCGTGAACGCCCTTGCCTCAGCCTGCAGTCGGGCCCCTGCTGGCCCATCTTCGCCTGTAGGCCTAGCTCCTGCGTGCGCCCGTGCGCAGCCGCCAACAGGTGGGCCCCACCTATTGGATCCATCCCTAACCTCCCACCCATGTGCCTCACGTCCTAGCATCTCCTGCCACCGCACCAATCTGCCTTCGCCATCGCCATGGGCCGAATTCAAGCCTAGATTCGTGATCCCCGCGTCGCCCCGGCCTTTTCCCCCAAGGATCTGAGCCCGGCCTAGGTCCCGAACCACCTCGTCACGTCACTCAGTCACAACCGTCGCCCGCCATTGCTACGCCACCATATCCATGCCAAACTCCGCCAGCCGACCCTATATAGAGGACCCCCGTGCGCCGTGCTTCCGGTTAGAACCCTCTGCCACTGCCCTAGCACCGTTGATCGCCGTAGCGCCATGCACCCTCTGCTCCGTCGCTTGCCGCCCTCTCCAGCCACTGCTCGCCGCCATTCCCGTGGCCGTCGATCACCGCCTCCTGTCGTCGTTCGCCGTCGACTGCTCAGGTGAGATCACTGTCTCTTACTGGTTCAGTTTCCATCCTTGCTGTCGGTCGCCGCGCCGCTGTTCGCCGGTGACCATTGGTCCTTGAGCCACCGCCGCTCACCGTCGTCACCTCGGCGTGGCGCCGACGTGGCTGCCGCGTCAGCGCCAGCTCAGCCCACTGCCGCCGTGTGTGCTCCACATGGCCACCACGTGTCCCCGCCCACGCGCGTGCGCATTCCCGCCTGCTGACGCCATAAATTTGGTTTTCCTTTAGAAAAATAATTCAGTGTTGCGTCATAATTCCTTTTTATTTTCTGAATTCAAACAGAATCATGTTTAAACTTCAAAAATCCATATCTAATTCATCCGAACTCCAAATTTAATCATTCAAATTACAGAATTTTTCTACAAATGAGCTCTACGCATTAAAAATATGTTCACACACAGAATGCTTGTGCATGTGTACTATTTTAATTTATTATTGTATTCTTGTACTGCTGTTTAGTTTCTGAAGCGCCTAAAGAGCATGTGTTCGTCGAGGATTCACCTATTTTCATCCTTGTTCAGCAAGGCAAATTATTCAAGTTCCCCTATTGATCATGTTGAACCCATGTTTTAAAGCTACTATTCATTCAAAAGTGCATTTTATTTTAGAATATCACCGGGATTGGGATATAAACCCTACTTGTATTGCCCCCTGTTGATTATTTACATGTTCCTTGTCTACCTAGGGATTAATTAACCTGACCAGTATGAATCTTTATTACGATTTGTCTAGATACCTAGGATTGCTTAGCCTTACTTAGAAACTAGTATCATATTTCATTATGCTGTTTAATACTACTTTCATATTAATGTTGGCTTATATGATTACTAATGGTTAATGAATTAAATGCTACTAAAATATGACTAAGGTGGGTTGTGAGTACAAGGTCTGTGGTTCTGCTAGTTATACTCATGACACTTTAAGGACCGGTTCATGGGCTACATTTGCAATGTAATCTCACGCTACCACAAGCCAGTATGGAAAATGGTATGACCTAAAGCTTAGAGATCCTGGGTGAAGCATTAAGACGGCCGATAGTTCTGCTATTCGGATTGGAGCATTAGGGGAGGATCAGGTAGATGGGTCATAGGGTGTGAAGCTTGGAGGATCTAGGTGGATGGTCATATCGTAGCTCTTTTCCAAGGTACCATGGTGGTATTAAGGCGCATGGTGACATGTTGTAGAGCTGTGTCTTGTGGGTAAAGTTATACACCTCTGATCAGAGTAAAACTATTCGAATAGACGTGCCCACGGTTACGGGCGACAATATAAGGTCACTCATGATTAGTCCCATGATTATTTAATTAACTTGTTTTACTTTCTGTTCAACCTAGATAGCTCTGGTTAGAGTGGATTGGTTGGTTCTTTTGGGCCTGATGACTCTGGGTAAGAGTTATTCAGTGATTGGATTAATATTGTTTTAAGGTTCCAACTTAATTAGAATTACCTTTTAAATTCTCTCTCCTTAATGCTCTGTTTATGCAAATAAACCCTATTATATTGTCCTTTGTATCATTATAACTGTTTAATTTGGATAGCTTGCTGATTATTCAAAATACTCACCCTTGCATTCCTCCACCACTAGAAGAGGAGTTCGTCAGCAAAGATGAAGGTGGCGCCTTTTGAGCCATTGCCTAGTCAAGTCTACATGTGGAGTGAAGTCGCCGCTGCGTCAATAAAGTTATTAGGAGTTATTTATATTGATCATTATTGTTTTGAAGTTCCAATGGCACCTCTGTAATAAGAACTTTATTTACTTTGTCATGAACAATAATGCTTTTGATGTCCAATAAATCATCTATTGTGTGTCTCGGCTGATTCCTAGACGAGAGACTTTTCGTACAATAAATCATAAGGAAATGGTTGGAATTCCTAGGCATGACAGTCAGCCTTCGAGCTGTACACCCACAGTCGAGCATTATTCTCACTGACATGTGCCAATTACATCCCCCTCTGCGTTCGGTGCCAGACCGCGTGCATACAACCGGTTCAAGGAGAGGGTCGACTCCTTAGTCGTACACCCGCAATCGCACACCTTGAAGAACTCACCGACCCATGCCGGTTACATCCTCCTTCGCGATGGGCGCCCGATGGCTGCCATGCATGCAATCGGACTCAGGAGAGGGTTGACTCCTTAGTCATACACCCGCAACCACGCATCTTTGAAGATCTCACTGACCATTGCAGACTACATCTCCCTCCGAGTTGGGCAGCATATGGCCGCCACATATACAGCCGGACCCGGGAGAGGGTCAGCTATTTAGACGTACACCCATAGTCTCGCATCTTCATCGAATCCGCCAACACCGTGTGGGTGGTAAACAAACACACAAAACGGTACATAATGAATAAAGCAAATTCAAAGACTCCTTTATTTATTTAAGACTAATTCTTTACAAGAGTGATACTACTTCAAAAAAGGGGACATAGCAGCAAGTACACTACTTCA
The DNA here is from genome assembly GCA_000418225.1 of Zizania latifolia. Classification (NCBI taxonomy): domain Eukaryota; kingdom Viridiplantae; phylum Streptophyta; class Magnoliopsida; order Poales; family Poaceae; genus Zizania; species Zizania latifolia. The sequence continues at coordinate 856,383 of KE373268.1, read as the reverse complement.
AATAAGGGGACGCAACAGCAAGTACACTACTTCAAAGAAGGGGGACACAGCCTCCTTCGATCAAAAGAAGAAAAATGCCCTGACAACCAGAGACAGCATTCTGCAAAGCAAAAGAGATTGCTATAAAACCGAGGTTCTCACAGCAACCCCGCCCACTGCAGAATCAACCTATCACGATTGCCATGAGCACCAAAGATCCCAGAGGCTTCTACTATGGCAGCAGCGACTCCGCGTAATCCTCGCCTTTACCGGAGGAGATCGTCACCGACCCTAAGAGACTAGTCCAAAAGAAGAGCAGTATTTGCCCGACCTTAGTGGGATGATCAGATACCTTCTCAAGGCGCCTACGCCGGTGGATGTTTCTAGCTCTTCACGCAGGATCGAGCATCTACCTTGGTACCCAAACATCAAGACAGGCGGCACAAAAACACCAGATGGTACCGTGTTAGCAAAAAGATCTGTGCCGCCAAGATGCCTCAGGAAGGATACAACATCCTGCTGCGACAATAAAATCAAGAGTCACGCGTTGCACAAGTGTAGATAAAACAAACACACGCAAGGATTAACATACCAGATAGAGCCGATGGTTTGAGATCAGAGCAGCCAGTTCAGCGGCCAAGCCAACACATCACGGATCCATGAAGCAGCAAGCGTCATCAACAATCTCTCCCTCGTAGGTGTGAAGAAGAAGAAACCTCAAGGCAGAAGAGAAAGAGTCAAGAGGACCTGTTGCAAGACATAGGTGGGTGAGGGGGGCGCCGACTTAAATAGAAGCGTTCCCGCAACCATCGGCACAGCAAGCGCCGCTTCATTTGTCGTGCGCTTTATGACGGAGAAAGCGAAGCGGTTCGTGCTGCATTAACCCCGCTAGAGAATGCGGCGTGTGACTCTGTTAGAAGCAGAACGTCTTTTGAGCTTTTCCGCCTACCATGCGATGACCACGGACGGGAGAAGAAATTATGAAACAACCTTTTTTGGCGTAATCGGTGAAGTCCACAATGGTTCAGATCGTCTGTGCTGGTGGGTCCTACACTTGGGGGCTCGCGTACGCCCGAAGACCTTCATGCTCGGGGGCTCGCGCATGCCCGAAGACCTTCATGCTTGGGGGCTCGCACTCTCAAGGACCTTCATGCTCGGGGGCTCGCCCGATCTAGAGTATGAGTCCCCGGAAATAAAAATCCTCGAGAGCTTGCGAAGCTCAATATGCCTTGACCCTGTGGGCATTTGGATGCGCGAGAAGCCCGAACAACAGGACATTAATTTATTCAAAGACTCAAGATCGATTTTTTTCTAGTTTACCACAAGTTCAAGACTTCAAGCATGACCCTTTTGAGCGAGGTCTCAACGAAGATAGGATTATGTAGCAGAAGATTATTATTTACAGGATATTCTTGGACCCTTAAGCAAAATGTTCCATTTAACTCGAGACTCGGGGCTACACTGTGTGGGTGCACCTATGCGGTGCACCTCACACAAAAGAAGACGAACAAAGGCTTTTTCAAGGATATCAAAGTTTGACAAAGATGTTGAAGTTCTAAATCAAAAGAGAGCTCATTCCCGCTTGTTTTTTTCGAAGATTTCTTCAACCAACCCAAGAAGAGCTCAGGGGATGTGACCCTCGGGTTCCTCATAATTAGACTTATTAGACCAGACTAAGGACAAGCCAAGATTAGCATTGACTGTCCGGTATGACCCATAAACAGAGATTTGATTCCGATAAGGAAAGTGGAGTCCTTATCGGGTAGTTAAGCTTTAGATATGTTATCTAGAGGTTTATTTATACTGGAATCCTTGTAATTAGGGATTTAATACCTAAGTTTGGTAAAGAATCCAAGTCCTACTAGGGATAGATTTCTAGGATTGTTAGACTCACCTCCTGAGTATATAAAGGAAGCGAGACCCCCCAAAGACATCTAATCCATCGATCATCAACCCATCTATCTCATCATCAAGCCTTAGCATATTTTTCTTGTTTTCGACGCTCAAGCCTTGATAGCTTGATTACGTCGTATTGTAAGATCCACCATCATAGTAGACATCAAAATACTATACGTAGGGCTATTATCCTCTAGGAGGCCTAAACCAGTATAAATCTTGATTCTTGTGTTCTAGAGTCGACCATCGGGTTCGAAGACGCTGTGCTTCCCTTACATAACATATAATCATCACCTCAGGTACCCTTTGGATGGATTGATCAATGATTCACCGACACCATATATGCCACTGCTTCAACTTTTTGTGTCCATATATATTATTGATGTTAGTTTCAACGTTAGTCAACACTAATTTTTTTCTAAATACCAAAACTATTCTCAGCTCACTAAAAATCAAGGATGATTTAAGCTCTGTGATTAGGTAGCACTCGCTCCGATTGGCACGCGCGTACCAATCACTCATTTAATCTAGCGTAATTGAGACTAGCCGGGAGCAAAGCAAGCAAGCTAGCTAGCTTTGTGAGCTGAAGGCAGTTTTGGTATTTAAAAAAAACTAACGGCAATAGCATATATGGAGATTAGAAATCGAAGTAGTAGTATATATAGGAACTAGTAAATATATACAGGATTTTTTCAATTAAGTTATACCTTAATAGATTCTAACATCGGTAGTTGCAGTCAGAATCTTTTTCATCACGTACCTCTCGTGTATCCGGGCGACAACACCACATCATAATCATCCTCCGCGAGACGAAGAGGATAGACACGACGAGGAGTTGGTAGCGCGTGGAAATGGCGACCATGGCGGGAGGAGCCGAGAAGACGAAACGGGTGTTGCGGTTGGGAAGTGGACGGAAATGGGGCGTCGTGGGAACGATGGCCCGTCTCGCTTGTGTCTCTTGTGCTTTCAAAGAGCCCAACAGGATAGAAAAAAGTATGCTATTTGGGCCAAAAGATTACCGGTCATGGACTAACGGGTCATTAAAGCTACGTAGGCCCATTATATATTTATCCATCCAGGCCTCATATATATGGGCCCAAATCCTTACACATCCACATGTATTGGCTGTTGTGTTGTGTTGAATGGGCATCGTTTTCATTTTTTTCCCACTTTAAACAAGCACCAACATTTGTCCATTTCGCTGCAACAAGATTTCATCGTCTGCCCTACAACAGACTTGATCAGTTGTCTGTATTCGTTCGGTTACCCCCAACTTCATCGTGCACTATTCCACGTATTTAAATATGATGTATTAATGCGTAGTATACTTGAAAATATGAGCAATTAATAAGAAACATGATTGCCTAATAACAGTTCACTTTTCACAAGTAGTAATAATAATAATTCTAATTCAACTTGTTAAAATATCAAATGTCAAACTCAAATCAAACACTTAATACTCCTTCATCCCATAATATTGTAACTTAGGACCGGCTTTGACATTTTATAGTAAAACGAACATGGACAGTGGTACTATTTAGATTCGTTGTACTATAAAATATCAAAACTAGTCCTAGTTGTAATATTATAGGACGGAACCATAGATTAACATTCTAGTTCACAAACCATAGTATCCAAAACAGGGCTAGCATTTTGAAAAAAAAAAACGAGTAGAGGCTAGGATTGGAATGGGAAGAGGGAGGAATAAATGATTGAGGAGAATAATGTCTTAGGCATGTCTAGTATGGACTAAAACATAAGGTATGGTTTATACATCCGAGCCAACGTGCGGATCGCTACGAGTTGGTCTAAGCTTGGTGCTGAGCCAAGAGACAGTCTTGCTACGAGCCAAGTTAAACCACTAGGAATCAAATAAGTTCGAGCTGGCCGAACCAATTTTAAAGCCTAGGTGTGTCCGGTGTGCCTTCGTCACGTCCATTCCATCCAGCGCGGCGTGAGCGTGACGCACTCCCCCTCGCGTCCCCGGGTGGCTGGCTGGGCAGGCTGCCTCCCCGCGCGCGGCACTCAATCGCCGCGAGAGCCCGCATGCGCATCACGCCGGGATCCTGCTGTCCCAAAAAGCCGCGACACCCGCGCCCGCCCCGCCCAGCAACCGAGAGAGCACGCAGCCCGATCCATCCATCGCCTTCTCCTCCCCACCACCACCACCACCCGCGTGCGCCGCGCGCGCGCCACCGGCGAAGCTAAGCGCTAGCGAGCTCTCGCCTCTCGCCGGAAAGACGAGGCATTATCCTCGCGAGTCCCCCTCCTGGATGCGAGCTGCGACCTCGATCCCGGGCAGGAGCTTCCCCGATCACATGCGCGGCCGTGACGCGCGCGTCGCTGCCATTGCCCACCACCTCCCTGTCTCCGCACTGTTCTCGGATGCCCCTGCCTCTCCTCCACCCGACGCTGCCATGTTCTCCATTCCTGCACCATAATGCAGCCAATAGACATCGAGTTTTACTAGAACCATGCATGCGTGTAAATTGTGCATGGTGTTTTTGTCCATTTTTTAATCTGGGAACGAACGAATCATCCTAGTTTCTGCTGATCTCGCTGGAGAATCCAGCAGCAAGTAGAGAAGTCCGCGCCTACGATCGATTAATTTACTCTGGGATTTGCGGGCATTTTGGATTCGGTGACGTTGCCATGCATTCGTTTGATCGGCGAGCAGCTTAACCACCATAAAAAATACTGCCTCGAGATCGGAGGTGTCGGGAGAAGGCGATCTCCATAAAATTCTGCTGTCGTTCGGGCCAGAGCTGAATCAATCAAGCAGAGGATCTAATCTGCCTACACGTCGATCGATAGATCGGTCGCGTACGTTAATCACCTTTGCCAGTGAATGTTCTCCAAACCAGCCGGTTTCTTTTCTCGTTTCGAGGAGATTCTGCTCGACGACAAGAAATCTTCACAATATCACATTGTATAATCCTTAATGTGCCTATCTCAACTGTAAAATAAATGTAAAGCTCAGAGTTCAGAGTTCAGTCAATCTATGTATGCATAGTCAAATTGTGCACAACACGATTAATTCACTCATCTGCTAGCTAGCGAGACGTTAGCATATATAATATCTTAGGGGAATCCATCTCATGCAGGCTAAGATTAATTTTTTAGAGATTGTTTTGTGGCTACTAAACTGAACGATTAATAATTAGCACCTGCTAATAAAGCAACAGAAGTTTCTCTCCCCACCAAAAAGATCACAAGTAGACGTGCTCCAACAAACTGACCCAACTGTCTCACTTGCTTTGCTTGCCTAGAGCTTAGCAATAATTGGAATCTAGGACAAGGTTTTGTGCCCTTGTGAGTGGTGAGCATGCTATTTTATTCAGCATTAGATAATTAGATTCATAAACAACTCACAAAGCTGTGTAGATTAGTAGCAATAAGGGAGTGAGAAAGCAACTTGCACAGATGATGCATGTATAGATCAAAGGGCAGCATCAATCATGTTGGTCAGGCAACTATATACATCTTTGCATAAAGCGGCCCAAAGGGGGAGCAGAAATTTAAAGAAAAAGTTGAGAGGAATGTGAGTTGCAATAATGGTGTGTAATTGAAGCATGAGACAGCAAAAACATTGTTTATGAGATGGCTCACATAGGTAGGGATTCTGCTGGTCACTAGTACTAATCTAGTCTGTGAATGCGGCTGTTTTCCCTAGCTTTCTGGCTCGGATGCTGCGCAGCGCAGATAATTTTGATCCTTATTTTAAGTTTTTATGCTCATGTTATGCTGCTATCTATAATAATTCGGCACATATCCACCTGTATGAATCTTATATTGCAACGGCTAAAGACAATCTGAACTAACGGCATATATTATTAGCAATTGGAAAATTCAGAACATATATAGAAGTACACTGTTGTTGAACTCTGAATCTTTGGCTACAAATTAGCAAACATTTTTAGCGAAATCTCTAAGCATGCTGGTTAACACGAAGCTACAAAAATCGGTTTTCGATCTCTCGTTTCTCAATTACTCGTGCCAATAATTTGTTCCCCGTTTCAGTGGCTCTCATTTCTAAAATTCAGAATCCTTATAACTGAAACTTAACGATCTGTGTGCATCAGACACATTCTATGATTCCTAGCAAATCGTGCTGCCATCTGAAGGTCGTGTGTACATCGTGCATTTTAGTGATTTTCTTTGATTGTTCCGTAGTGCTTGATGGAACAACAGGGTCATCTAATCAGTCTCCTCGTGGGTACGAACCCTCTCCCGTCCATACATGTGTCCCCTAGATTTCGCCAAGATTAAGGCCTGTTGATTTGACGATTACTTTGTTCGATTAACCAAACTTAAATTCCCAGAAATATAGGATGTATTTTCTATTCTTTTCCAAAATCTGGCTGGTAAATTTCACCTCGTGGATCTCATGAACATCTCCTAGGACGACACGAAATTCACCTTCTGCGTATAGGAAAGAGACTTCTGAAGTGGTAGCAACTCCATCTGTCAAGTCATACACAGGGAATATACCGTCCTTTATCCCCCATAACCTCGGATTTTTCAAGATGTAAGGTCCGAGCATGGATTCCGATTCAATACGGATGAAAATGAATATAGATATTACTATTTATCACATTTTATTTTGGATTTAAATATGAATACGGATATTTTTAAATATGAATACAAAATAGATAATTCATATTCGAATACGAATCTAGATGTTTACTAAGTTCAACTTGAAATGAATATAAAAAATGAAAAGTGTGAAATCCATCTAGACTTTAATTGATCAAATTTAATTAATCAACGAAAATTTTGTGAATGGTGCATATAAACATGTGCCACAGACATATTCAATCAAAATTTTGTGAATTGAACATAATCAGTTAATCAACCAAATATTTTCACTTCAGCAACGTAATAGAAACATATAAGGTAGTTATTTTTTCGTTCTACAATTAATAATATATGTTTGGAGCAACAACAATGTACAATGTCAAATACTCAAATTATACACATCTATAGCTGATGCTCTACTGCTTATATGACCATAAAGTGTACAGATAAAATCATTTTCTATCAATAGTTTGCAAATAAAAAGAAACAACGATTTAATCATCCTACCGAATCTAGAAAACCCATACTAACGTAAGTGTTTCATAATTACATAAAAAATAAATAAACCATATATATTAATATAGTGATGCCATATCATCCTAAGTCCCTAACAGTCTGATCTGTGTGAAATCCTAAAACAGATACAGATGTATCCATTTTCATATCCACGTTCAGTAGAAATTCTGATATCCGTTTCTATATTCATATTTGCCAAACGAATTTAGATGTTTTCATTTATCATCCACATTTAATTTAAATACGAATATTTATATTTATAAATTTATAAATACGAATATGGATAATTTGGATAGTTTGACATCCAGATCCATCTAGTTCTGGTGTGAATTGCCCAATTTCGACGGTGGAGATGCTAAAATTGACCAAGAATTCAGAGAGTGAGTGGTGTTCATCGTGTCAGGATGGCCGGGTATCTGACCCATATGTCTACTCACGTCTTGTCTGTCTTTAGTGATTTCGTCAAGCAATTCTCCAACAAAAATCTTCCTTAGGCTCCGTGTAAACTAAATATTAGTTGATTATCGTACTGGATTACGAAGAGTATGTATTTCAAACTCCAAAATAATGTAATTTTCTCATAACTTTTTATATGATATCAATATCTATATTACTTTAAAAATAGCTAATGGTGGTAACAGTGAATCTATCATCACCACAATCATTCTCATTGATACGTAGGTTTTTATTGTTAGTAAAATCTATATTACTTTTAGATATATCTATGCAATAAATTATAACTGAATTACGACGAATGTTATTTTATCATGTTTTAAATTATTTGTATCATTTGTATATATTCTTTTAATGTTGTAATTTTTTTCTGTTGTAACGCATGGACACTTAACCGGTTCATTGAAAAATTTGTCTGAGCCATTTATTAGCTTTTTAACAATCTCGACTGATTGACGGTGGTTCATTGAAAAATTTGTTTGAGCCATTTATTAGCTTTTTAACAATCTCGACTGATTGACGGCCACATCCGATGAGGTCAGTTCATGCAGAGAGTTTGCCAAATTCCCTTTCCCCTTCTAGTTCACTGTTCTTTATGTACCCCGTGATGACTGATGACCTGCATTTTTGTTCCTTCTGAAGATATCGTTGGCCATAAACTATTCATTCCATCACAGAAACAAAAAGGATCATTGCTAGGAGTATGCACTAAGATGAAAATTTGACACAAAGTTGATCTGACCTGACAGCGCAATTGGAATTCAGAAAGCATTTTCAGTTGTTCTGTTCATGGGGTGGTGGTAGAGCCAGTGGCTGACTTCCAGGGCAAGCAGTTGGAGAGAAAAAAATGGCCAAATGGCCAAATGGCCAATGGGCTATGGCTCAGGAGGAATCAACAAAAAGCAAGCTCGGGTAGTGGAGGAGAATGCGATTCCGAGTCCGCGTCATGCACGGATCGAGCAAGCAACGCCCTAACTTTATTCCACATCAGGTCAGATAGTCAGAGTCTCGTCGATCAATCTCAGTCCTCTCGCCGGTGTCCTGTCAAACGAGTTGCCCATCCCTGACAGGTGAAATTGCTGTTGAATCCTGGTGCACTATGCAGAGAAGTTGCATCGATTGGACGCAGGACGGGGACTTCTCTGAACAAAGCGGGCCCTTGGTATTTTTCCACTGCTTCTCAGGATACAGTAATATATGCAAACCGACAAGAGTAGCACGAAAACCCCTAAAATTCGAGTGAGATTTGAACACAAATCCTGAATTCACCGAAATCTATCAAAATAATGATTTTTTTTCATGCTGAATTGACAAACTCAAAATTTCACGAAATTTGGCGGTATTTTTTCGGCGCTGCTTCGAAAAGCTTAAAATTTCGTGGAATTATGAACGCTGGCAACAAGCTTTTGGAACATGGAAAAGCACGTGCAGTTTCACTGCTGGACTATGCCAAGCATGCAGGCTTGTCTGAAAGCCTGTACCTGTTTCTTTCCTACGTTGCCGCGCCTAGGGTGTAGGACTAAACTCTGATGCTTCAATTGTTGCAAACGTGACATGTCTGTGAGTTGGGTCATGCTGATCTCGATCGAAAGGTACCTGAGCTAGCAGATAGAGTCTCATGTAAATAACCATATGCAAGGAACACAAATGGACACACGGGGTGACGAACACATGGCAGACAAATAAGTTAGCATGGCATCTAGTTTACTACGTCCAGGCGTGCAGTTTGCAATAGAGGAACTTGTAAAGATTGCTTCTGGACAGACGCTGCTGTTCACGCATGCACATGGTTGCATTGCAGCTATGCAGACGGCTAGCTGTGGGAGCACGACGCCACG
>KE373268.1:821349-841639 GCA_000418225.1 Zizania latifolia | reverse complement strand
GGTCCGCCTTCCGACCCCGTAGCCTCCGCTGCTGGCGGTGCCACATTCTCTGCCTTCCCCATACTAGGGTCGGCGCTCGGCTGCTCCTCCACTCGGGGGTCAGCAGTCGGCTGCTCCTCTACCATCGCGTCACCGGTCAGACCAGCCACGGTCGGCACGGCTCCAGTGTTGGTCGGGGCATCGGCGTAGCCACGGTTGGCACCCTTGTGGTCAAGGCCTCCACCTATCGGGCCTCGGTGACTTGAGCAGCTGCAGTTGGTCTGGCAGCAACAGTAAAGACCACTACGGCAACCGCCATCCTGACCGGTGCAGTCACTGCTGTGTCTCCACCACCACCTACCGCTCAGGAGCCACTGATCACCGGCTTGCTTGTAACGTTGCCGTCATCGGGCAACGTTGTCGACGCACTGGCAAACAAGCAAAGTTTTAAACCCATAACATACATGGTGTTTATTAAATTTACCAAAACATAAACTTACCAGGTGGACTTCCGAAACGCGCTCCTCTTCACCCGTGGATATTTGCCCGATGGGCCTCCCGATGACGAAGGAGGAGGAGGAGGCGGAGGTGGAGGTGAGGGCGATGACGACGATGACGCCATTACCGCCGCCCCACCAGCCAGCCCGGCATCGGACGTCTTTAAGTCAGCACCGGCCTCTCTAGGAAACGACGATGGCACCTTGGGCACCGCAGGAGGACAAACGTCTTTGTCCTTCCTCTTCTTCGTTCCGATCGGCCCGATTGGCCGATCGATGTCTTTCTGCCCGACCACCTGGGGCTGCTCAGGCAAAGGAGCCAGAGAGCAGTATGCTTCTCGTCCCTGCAATGTGGACATAGTGAGCACCCGGCAGGTGATATTATCAAGCATCGGTGAAAAACAAAAGACAAGATAATAACAAGGCATTACCACTGGTCGAGGATTGAGCAACTTGTAAGAGTGCGATCCATCCTCGTTGCCGATCACCGTCTTGGGGGCGAGGAGGTCCCGCACTCGCTTTGTGCCTTCTTCCACGGTCAGGGACTCCAGGGACTCCTGAGAGGGGTCCGACCGTCTCGCGTACTCATACCCCGGTCGCGCTCGGCTCTTACAGGGCTGAACACGGCAGAGCACGAAGTTTAGGACCACATGGACCCCTGATAGCTTCTGCTTATGAAGCTCACCGATATCTTGGACAAGCTCGTTCAATTGGCCTTGGTCCTCTGACCCGCAGCAGTCCGATCAGGTCAGCGCTAGGGTCGGCACGCCGTCGGTCTCCGGAGAAAGGGCCGGCTCATGGTTCCTGACGTAGAACCACTGAGAGTGCCAGTCCTTGTTAGACGTCGGGAGGGGGACGGCGATGTACTCACCGCCTTGCCATCGTGAAGTTGAAGTCTAGCCCCACCGATGACCTTCTTGTTGAGAGCTCGTAGAGAGAAGAAATAGCGAAAAAGATTAAAGTGGAGATCAATGCCCAGATAGGCTTCATAGAGATGGATGAAGATAAAAATGTGAAGAATAGAGTTAGGGTTAAGATTGCAAAGAGAGATGTCGTAGTGGTGGAGAAGACCTCGAAGAAAAGGATGGGTTGGCAAGCCGAGCCCGTGTTGAAGAAAAGACTCGAACACCACCAACTCATTGGTGTTCGGAGTCGAAAAACGCTCACCCGCCGCCGGACGCCACAAGGACAGCGCCCTCGCTGAGAGAACTCTAGTCTTCTCCAGAAGATCAAGCCGCCGCTCCGAAGTGCTGGACTTCACAAATTCCTTCGAGTGGTCGACGCCGGCGCTGGAGTTGGTGGTCGCCATCAGGACAGTGCACGGCAGAGAGAGAGGTTTCAGATTAAAAAGGCGGCGAGCTTTGCGGAGGCACACCACGCAATGGCAATGACGGCCGTGATGGCGAGGTGCCAGCGAGAAAGATTTGGGCACAAGGAGGAAGATGAACAGCGAGAGCGATAGCGTGCGGCGGACGAAGTGCAAAAGGGGCAATTTATAGCCGTTCACGCGACGGTTCGGCCCCCTACTCCGCCGCAATCACCTCAAGACAAGTTTGGAAAGCGAAATCGCGTCATTATCCCTCTGGTCGAACTGCCATGATGACTCCATCTTGTTAGGTTATGGGGAGGCTACGCTAGCGCTTAATTTCAAAAATTACCCCGTTAGCCCAGGAACCATGCATGTAATGAGATCATGGATCATTACCTCAAGCCACGAGACACACTCGGGAAGCGAAAGTAGAGTCGATGAAGTGTGTCCTCGAGCTACTCCTCCTGGCTCCGTTTGATCGTCGGTGATCCGACGATGAAGACAACGTGATCCTATGATCCGATGAACTGCACGGAAGGAAGATGAGCACCATTATTAGAGTAGTGCCTCTATGGTATCTATACCTACAGGGACAGGATCACCTCTCATCGACGTGCTAGCACCACTCGCGAGATCTAGGGAGAGATCGCTACAATTGGGGTAGCAAGGAGAGAGGTGGCGGCTAGGGTTCTCAACTAGGAGCAATAGCAGCAGCCTTTTCGTGCCAGCCCCTCCTCTCTTTATATATTGCCCTGTCATGGGCCTTTAATCTGTATTAAAGCCCAATAGATCTAATCTGTTCGTCTGGACTGGAACTTCCGGTTCTAACCGGAACTTCTGAAAATAACCTTCTGTATCGAATCTATTTTGACCAAGAACTTCTGGTCTAATTGGAACTTCCGATTTGTCCAGGCAGGTCTGGAACTTCCGGTCCAACCGGAACTTCTGGCTCCTTCAGAAACCAAAACAGGGGCTGGCCCGGAACTTCCGGTCTAACCGGAACTTCTAAATGCTCTAGAACCCGGAACTTCCAGCCCTAGGCCAGAACTTTCGGTTCCCCAGAATTCTCTTGGGCATATTACCATCAATCTCCCACTTGTACAAGAGCCAATTCTTGCAAGCTTTAAAATCTAATCCCCTTGAGCGTGCGACCCGATAGGTTCATATGCAAACGGCCGCTACCCGGAAACCCTTTCTGAATCGCCGATCAATAGCGGTACCTAACAGCATATATTGACCCCCAAAAACATACAAAGTCAAAATCATACTTTCTGAACCTTGATATACTCATGCACTAATCCCTTTACCACACGACATCAGTCAAGCTCAAGGCAAGATTCGTGCCACCCTTGTTGACAGCTCAACACTTTACTCGATCAAGTAGTGGATTCAATCATGATCAACTCTTTGATCATAGTAGCATGGCCATGCACTTTCTAATCTGACTATCTCGAGGGGTCCAAAGACGTCTCTCTCGTTATGTAGGAGGGGTAAATTCTATCTTGACCACTCACATCCCACGACATGTTTCGTGATATACCTGAAAGCAACCTTTATAACTACCCTGTTACGGAATAGCGTTTGGAAGACCCTAAGTGTGCTACTACACATTCTGAAATCAATGACGATCTCTGGTCTAAGGATTCTGCAGGTACACTATTTGAGATGACAACTGATGGCACTTTTAAAATAACAATCTCAGCAGTATCTCAAGGTGGGTCTATCCAACTCTATGTTCACTAACATAAGTCCATATCATTGATTTGACATCTTTATATCTATAATCTGCGAAACTTGATCATCAATCAGACAGATATGCTAATCTATAAATCATCACTGTCCCACGTGATGATGTAAGATTAGGGATCGTTTAGAATAACATCGTAACACAGAGAGTTTTACAAATAAGTCACGCACTTGTTGATCAATATAAAAGATATTTATTCAAGGAACAAGATAACCAATTATTCAAATATACACTAGCATAGACAAGACACTTTCTCTCACATACACTGGACTCACTCACGCAAGTATCTAATACTCATAGAGCTCAAGTGCGCCTCATGCTTAGGCTGTGAGAGAGGCTTCGTCAACGGATCTGCAATGTTCAAATCCGTGTGCACCTTGCATATCTTCATATCACCTCTATCTATAATCTCACGGATCAGGTGATAGCGCCGTGGTATGTGCTTGGACTTCTGGTGCGACCTAGGCTCCTTGGCTTGCCCAATAGCACCACTAATATCACAATATAGGGCCACTGGACTAGACGCACTAGGGACAACACCCAGCTCAGAAACAAAATTTTAGATCCAAACTGCCTCCTTCGCAGCTTCTGAAGCTACCATATACTCGGCCTCAGTTATTAAATCTGCAACCGTTTCTTACTTGGAACTCTTCCAACTCACTGCGCCTCCATTGAGGCAGAACACAAATCCAGACTGCGATCGTGAATCGTCCTTGTTGGTTTGGAAGCTAGCGTCGGTGTAACCACTTACAACGAGCTCCTCCTCGCCTCCATCGACCAAGAACATATCCTTAGTTCTCCTCAAGTATTTAAGGATACTCTTTACTACCGTCCAGTGACTTTCACCTGGGTTTGACTGATATCTGCTCATAACACTTAGAGTATAAGAAACATCTGGACGTGTACAAAGCATGACATACACAATAGATCCGATTGTGGAGGCATACGGGATCACACTCATCTTCTCTAGCTCATCAAACGTCAAAGAACACTGACTCTTGCTGAGAGAAATACCATGTGACATTGGCAGAAAACCTTTTTTTGAAATTCTGCATATTGAACCGTTTCAACACCTTATCAATGTACAAGCTTTAGCTTAATCCAATTAGCTTTCTCGACCTATCTCTATAAATCTTTATGCCCAAAATATATGCTGCCTCTCCAAGATCTTTCATTGAGAAACTTTTTCTCAATGAAGACTTGATAGCATCTAGCATAGGAATATCATTTCCGATCAACAACATGTCATCTACATATAAGACCAGAAACACAAGTGAGCTCCCACTAGCCTTCTTGTAAACACAAGGCTCTTCTTCGTTCTTGATGAAGCCAAACTCTTTGACTACCTCATCAAAACGAAGGTTTCAAATCAGAGAAGCCTGCTTCAGTCCATAAATGAACCTTTGCAGCTTGTAAACTTTCCTAGGACTCTCTGGATCATCAAAACCTTCAGGCTGTGTCATGTACACATCCTCACTTAGGTTTCCATTAAGGAAAACCGTCTTGACATCCATTTGCCATATCTTATAGTCATAAAATACGGCAATTGCTAGGATAATCTGGATAGACTTTAGCATAGCGATGGATGAAAACATTTCATCATAATTAACACCTTAAATCTGGCTAAAACCTTGCGCCACCAATCGTGCTTTATAGATCTGAACATTTTCATCAGCGTCTATCTTTTTCTTAAAAATCCATTTACACTCGATAGTTTTTACACCATCAGGTAGATCGACCAAGTTCCAAACTTGATTCTCTCGCATGGATTCTAACTCGGATCTTATGGCTCTAAGCTATTTCTCGGAGTCTGATCCCATCACCGCTTCCGTATATGTCTTAGGTTCATCATTGTCCAACAATAATACGTCGCGCTGCCTAGTGGTTAAAAACGCAAACCGCTCGGGCACACGACTCAACCTCTCCGACCGACGTGGGGCTGATGTCTCGATAACAGGCTCTGCAACATCTTGCATGTCGAGTTACGGTTCAGTAGGAGCTGAAACACTTTCTAGTGGTTCTCGAACCTCTTCGAGTTGCACCGTGCTCCCACTAACCCCTTTTGAGAGAAACTCTTTCTATAGAAAAACACCGTTCCAGGCGACAAACACTTTGCCTTCTTCCCGGTTATAAAAGTAATATCCTTTGGTTTCCCTAGGATTTCTCACAAAGAAGCATTTATCAGATTTGGGAGTGAGCTTATCAGACGTCAAACGCTTTACATAGGCCTCACAACCCTAGATCTTTAGAAAGGACAATCCAGGACGCTTCCCAGTCCATATCCCATATGGTGTCCTCTCTATAGATTTAGATGGAACTCTGTTTAACGTGAAAGCAGTAGTTTCTAAAGTGAATCCCCAGAAAGACAATGGAAGATCAGTTTGACTCATCATCGACCGGACCATGTTTAACAAGGTTTGGTTCCTCCGCTTGGACACCCTATCCACTGAGGCATGTCAGGTGGAGTCAGCTATGGAACAATTCCACATTGCTTCAGATTATCATTAAACTCATGGCTCAAATATTCACCACCACGATCTGATCATAGAAATTTAATTGTCTTGCCAGTATGATTTTATACCTTATTCTGGAACTCCTTGAACTTTTCAAATGATTCTGATTTATGCCTCATTAAGTAGATGTAACCATATCTACTAAAGTCGTCGGTTAAAAGTTATGAAGTACTGAAAACTACCTCTAGCTATAGAACTCATTGGTCCACATACATCAGTATATACAATGGCCAATAGCTCGTTTGCCCTCTCACTTCACCAGTAAAAGACATCTTAGTCATCTTGCCAAGGAAACAAGAGTCATATGTGTCAAATGATTCAAAATCAAATGACTCCAAAGGCCCATCTTTATGGAGCTTCTGCATACGCTTTTCATTTATATGACCCAAACGATAATGCTAGACATAGGTATGATTCAAATCATTGAGTCGAGGTTTCTTCGTATTATTGTTATAAACATGTGTATCCTCAAGATTCAGAATGTATAAGCCATTCAACAATGGACAAGCACCATAGAGCATACCATTTAAAAATATCGAATAACACTTGTTCTTTATTATGAAATCAAAACCGTCTTCCTCTAAACATGATGAAGAGATAATGTTTCTGCCCAAGGCGAGAATAAAATAACAATTATTCAATTCCAAAACTAATCCTGAGAGTAGCGACAAAGAATAAACGTCGACGGCCAACGCAGCAACTTTTGCACCATTGCCGACGCGAACATCCAATTCGCCTCTTGAGCACTTCCTAGGCATTTTTAGCCCTTGCAACATTTGCAAGTGTGAATTATTGATTCGGTATCAAATACCCATGAATCACTTGGACGAGTAGCAAGATAAATTTCAATAACATTTATACCTGAAGCAGAAGTCAAATACCTGAAGCTGTCTTGAGCATCCCATGCAATTCAGCCAAGGTTTTCTTCGTGTCATTCATATGAAAATTCATAATAAACGGCTCGAAGCTCGTAGGGAGTGACCGGAGAATCACATCTGTGGCCAAATTGTTATCAAGTTTAGAGCTAAGCTTTTCTAGGTTCTTAACGTAACCAATTATCTTGATCACATGAGAACTCACTAGACTGCCTTCCGCCAACCTGCACGTAAATAAGGACTTTGAGACATTATACCTCTCAGTCCGTACTTGGTTCTCAAACATGCCCTTCAGCCCCACGATCATATCGTAAGCATCCATGTCCTTATATTGCTTATGAAGCTCAGAGGACATACAGGCAAGCATGAGACAGTTGACATTAACTAAATTATTGGAGTGCTTCTCATAAGCCCGCCTTTCAGCAATTGGTATATCATCCGTTGGTTCATCAGGGTGAGGTTCCTCTAGAACATAGTCATTTTTCTCCTGCTTGAGAATAATTCACAAGTTTCTGTACCAGTCAATAAAATTTGTTTCAGACAATTTCTCCCTCTCAAGGATAGACCGCAGATTAAAAATAGAAGTGTTCTTTGCAGTAGGTGCCATGATCTACAACAACAATGCAAGGTTTAGTACTATGCTATGTTAATCTTCTATCAAATAAAAGATGTACCACAATATATAAAATGATCGCTTTCCCTCTAATAACACATTGTGGGACAAGATTCATATTCATCTAACTCCTAGTGAGCTTTGGCATCACTGCTAGAAGATTAGTGACAGAGGTAAGCAACACTTGCTAATCACATCATATGTGACTCTTGTTCGTTGGGGTGGCATCCAATGCCTGACTCCCAACTCCATGCCTCAAAACCCAAAACCGTTTTGATAGCTTTGTTAAGCAAACCAATACTATGCATGTGGTTGTCTGACATCTACCCTAACTGGTCAAGATAAAAGACGGCAAACTGCTTTGGTAGACCCATCATCGATGATCGAGAACCTTGGTAGGTGCAGCTATTGGAAAGAGCATCAATACTTAAGTTTCTGAGGGAAACTATTCTAACATGGTAACGATACCAATCGCACACGGAACATGAAAGAATAGTATGACAGGAACATAAATGAAAATCATAGGCAATCATATTAACTGTGACATAGTATGGCTCTCTCGCACGGTGATCTCCATCTTCATGGTTCCTGTCCTTCGGGTCATCACGCTTCAGGCCTCCATGAACTTGTATCAGCCTATTACATCTAATAGCACTATACTAATTACATGAGCAGAAGCATCACATGTCGACGCGCAGGTCGTACAACATTTGAACAGCCTTGGGCTGTAAGCAACCATGACACGCAAGCCATGTTATTACATTCATGTATCTTATACATTTGCAAGGCCATTCCAGTCACAACAATCACTGCAAAAACGAGTTAGGCGGAATCTAGACGTGACTGAACCAAGCCCAGAACTTCTGCCTCAGAGGCCTAGAACTTCCAGTTGAAGGGCCCGGAACTTCCGACTCAGGGCCAGAACTTCTGAAATCAACCTTCTGACTCGAATTTATTTAGGCCCGGAACTTCCGAAAATAACCTTCTGTACATAATTTATTTATGTCCGGAACTTCCGGTCCAACCAGAACTTTCGGACCCGGGGTAGCAAGGAGAGAGGTGGCGGCTAGGGTTCTCAACCAGGAGCAACAGCAGCAGCCTTTTCGTGCCAGCCCCTCCTCTCTCTATATATTGCCTTGTCATGGGCCTTTAATCTGTATTAAAGCCTAACAGATATAATCTGTTCACCTAGACCGGAACTTCCGGATCTAACCAGAACTTTCGAAAATAACCTTCTGTATCGAATCTATTTCGACTCAGAACTTCTGATCTAACCGAAACTTCCGGCTCATCCAGGCAGGTCCAGAACTTTCGGTCTAACCGGAACTTTCGAATGTTCTAGAACCCGGAACTTCCGGCCCTAGGCCAGAACTTCCAATTCTCCAGAATTCTCTTGGGCATATTACCATCACATTTGGTCGCTCAAAGCGAATCGAACGGTTGTGCGAGGGAGCCAAACCGACGCCCACTACTCTAATCGACATCCGCCTGCCGAAGCGCCTAGGAACTCGCGCGTCTTTTCACGTCAGTCGAATCTGACAGACACCAGTCCTCTCCACCAGACGCCTCTTCGCAAAAATCACCATGGACCCCACGTACTCCATTACTCCAGCAGCCGCCAGTCTAACGCCTTCTTCGCGAAAATCGTTGCGGGCCCCACGTACTCCGACAGTTGCTAGTTCGGTTCAACTAATGCCTTTTCGCCAAATCGCCGCGTGGCCTACTTACTCCTCTGCTCCTATCTACTCTGACTAACGTCTTGTTCGCCGAATCGCCTGAAGGGCCCATATACTCCATCACGCCAATCGGCTCCAATGGACGCCTACTCGCCAAAACACCTGAGATTTAAAACATCTCTCGACTCCAACGAGCACCCGATCAGCAAGACGCCCGGGCTGCCCTAATAAACAGCTGGACAAGATTTAAGACCTTAAAGCTTGTTTTTCAAACAAACCTTCAAGCTCAGGGTCTACACTTGGCAGGTGCACTTGACCGGTGCCCCTGCCTAGTAGATAAAGAAAAATTCATCAAAGTTAGCGCTCCTTATACCTTCTCAACTCCATCCTGACGATTATCGCCTTTCTACCGCAAAGAGCTCGGGGGCTCCTGTCGGGGATATGACTCTGGGTACTCTCTGAGTGCATTTATGATGATCAGATAGAAGACAGGGTAGGAAAGACAGAGCATTAAATATGACCTGGAAGGGGTCAAACCAACAAGCATCCTAGAAGCAGTCAGCCAAGGAGAGCCTTCCCAACCGCTAGGACTCGGGAAGACGCCCTGATTGCTGGCCCCGACTGCTAGCCCCAATCGCTAGGGCTCGGGAGGTCTATCCAGCAGGCGGTCCACCTCATCAAAGATAATAACTCTAGGGCATAACAGTCAAATTAATGTAGCGAATAATGCTGTAATTATCAGCCCATGATCCCAGGTGATTTAAACCGTTTTAAAGGGGATTAATAGGGCTGATTAAGCCTAAACAGTAACCCCCAATCCCTATAATATATAAAGGGATCGGAGGTATGCCTTACAGGTTTATGATCCTTCAAGAGGATAAAAAGGCTGACAGCGAGACTATTTGCATTCGCCTTTCATACACACATATGTGCTCATAGGACTAGGGTTATTATCCTCTGTGAGGCCCAAACCTGTCTAAAACCCCTGTCTTATACTGTTGTGAGATAACTATTGAATCACGACCACAAACTTCCCCATACACCTACACAAATCTCATCCTTGGGTAACCCCATAGGATATTGTTGTTCTTATGCAACGACAGTTGGCGGGCCAGGTAGGGGGAGGTTTTGTGTAATTCTTTTTCAATCGGATTCAATAGCCGTTGTTTGCAAAGTAAACACCAAGGTTTCTGTCGGTGCTGTCATCACCTTCGGGAGCCTCACCTTTGTTGGCAATTCCATAAGCCAACTTGTCTTCTCCAATGCCCCTGTCAACCAAGTGAGGACTTTGCGCACACTCTATGTGCACCCTGCCACTAGGAGTGCGGCATGCCACCATGCCAAAGTGGCTTTAGCACCCAAGCGTGCAGCTTCGTCAACTATGCGTCGACCCGTCTCCAACGACTCCCCCGTCGACTTTGTCATCTTTGCCAATTCAGGCGGACGCATGGTCCGACGGCGTCAATTCATGGAGGTCACCTCGATGTGGACCGGGAGGCAGGGCGCGACAGTCGCCCCGATGCTTCCTCCTGTGAAGGCTATCATGATGACGACGGGCACCGTCTCTGATGACGAGCACACCACCAACTCCGTCGAGTTTAGCAATCATCGGAGGGAGCACCGGAGGCGCAATGCCTCCCGCTCACATCATCGAGGGAGGGCTCAAGCTGTCAGAACGTCATGGCACGACACGCAAGAAGCCTATACGGTGGACTTTGAAGGTCACGCCATATATCGCGCTCCCACGGCGAACCTAGTCGTCATCGAGAGGGCACTCTCCGCCCTCCCAGATACACCCGAGCTCTAGAGGGCTTAGGCGATGACACAGACTGCTGCCGCCCAACTCGCCAAGGCGGCGCCGTCTGTGCGGTCATGATCTTCCGACCGTAACACTACTCCTTGACCATCCAGTCAGTCGCGACGCTCCCGACCGAGCGAACGCCATGAGAGCTCTTTCTTAGGTGATGCCTATGAAATCATCAACCAGGCTCATGATGCGCGCAACATCATCTCTCGCCACCATGGACGGTGCGAGCGCAGCGAGCTCCATCGCCGGGAGTGCTTCGATCAGAGCCACGGGACACCAGGAGTCAGCCGACGTGGAGACATCGATTCTCGCCACAATGGCTTCCTAGCCTT
Organism: Zizania latifolia; assembly: GCA_000418225.1. Taxonomy (NCBI): domain Eukaryota; kingdom Viridiplantae; phylum Streptophyta; class Magnoliopsida; order Poales; family Poaceae; genus Zizania; species Zizania latifolia. The sequence goes on along the minus strand of KE373268.1, from coordinate 830,291 downwards.
CACCAAGCGACTTCACCGGGTGGTATGGCCAAGAGGCTTTCGAATCATTTGATTTTGAATTATTTGACACATGTGAGTCTTGTTTACTTGGCAAAATGACTAAGTTACCTTTCACTGGTCAAAGTGAGAGGGCAAATAAATTGTTGGCCCTTGTACATACAGATGTATGTGGACCGATGAGTTCTACAGCCAGATGTGGTTTTTAGTACTTCATTACATTTATCGATGACTTTAGTAGATTTGGTTACATCTACTTAATGAGGCATAAGTCAGAATCCTTTGAAAAGTTCAAGGAGTTCCAGAATAGAGCACAAAATCATATAGGCAAGACAATTAAATTTCTGTGATCGGATCGTAGAGGTGAATATTTGAGCCATGAGTTTAATGATCATCTAAAGCAATGTGAAATTATTCCACAGCTAACCTCACAGAGCACGCCTCAATGAAATGAGGTGTCCGAGCGGAGGAACCAAACTTTGTTAGACATGGTCCGATCAATGATGAGTCAATCTGATCTTCCATTGTCCTTATGGGGATATGCTCTAGAAACGGCTACTTTCACATTGAACAGGGTTCCATCTAAATATGTAGAGAGGACGCCATATGAGATATGGACTGGGAAGCGTTCTGGGTTATCTTTTCTAAAGATTTGGGGTTTTGAGGCCTATGTAAAACATTTGACGTTCGATAAGCTCACTCCCAAATCTGATAAATACTTCTTTGTGGGGTATCCTAAGAAACTAAAGGATATTACTTCTATAACCAAGAAGAAGGCAAAATGTTTATCGCCCGAAATGGTGTCTTTCTTGAGAAAGAGTTTCTCTCGAAAGGAGTTAGTGGGAGCACGGTGCGACTCGAACAGATTCGGGAACCACTCGAAAGTGTTTCAGCTCCTATTGAACCACAACTCGATATGCAAGACGTTGCAGAACCTACTATCGAGACACCAGCCCCACGTCAGTCAGAAAGGGTTGGTCGTGCACCCGAGCAGTTTATGTTCTTAACCACAGGGCAGTGCGACATATTATTGTTGGACAATGATGAACCTAAAACCTTTTCGAAAGCAGTGATGGGACCAGACTCTGAGAAATGGTTTGGAACCATAAGATCTGAGTTAGAATCCATGCGAGAGAATCAAGTTTAGAACTTGGTCGATTCACCTAATGGTATCAAAACTATCGAGTGTAAATAGATTTTTAAGAAAAAGATAGACGTTGATAGAAATGTTCACATCTATAAGGCACGATTGGTGGCGAAAGGTTTCAGGCAAATTTAAGGTGTTGATTATGATGAAACATTTTCGCCCGTCGCAATGCTAAAGTCTATCCGAATCACCTTGGCAATTGCCGCATATTATGACTATGAGATATGGCAAATGGATGTCAAAATGGCTTTCCTTAATGAAAACCTAAGCGAGGATATGTACATGACACAGCCTGAAGGTTTTGTCGATCCAAAAAATGCTGAAAAAATTTGCAAGCTTCAAAAGTACATTTATGGGCTGAAACAAGCATCTCGGAGTTGGAATCTTTATTTTGATAAAGTGATCAAAGGGTTTGGTTTCATCAATAAGGAAGAAGAGCATTGTGTTTACAAAAAGGCTAGTGGGAGCGCACTTGTATTTCTGGTCTTATAATAGATGACATATTGCTGATCGGAAATAATATTCCAATGCTTGATGTTGTTAAATCTTTGTTGCAAAAAAGTTTCTCAATAAAAGATCTTGAAGAGGCAGCATACATATTGGGCATAAAGATCTATAGAGATAGATCGAGTAGGCTAATTAGATTAAGCCAAAGCACGTACATTGATAAGGTATTGAAACGGTTCAATATGCAAGATTCCAAGAAAGGTTTCGTGCCAATGTCACATGGTATTACTCTCAACAAGAGTCAGTGTCCTTCGACACCTAATGAGCAATAGAAGATGAGTGTGATCCCGTATGCTTTCGCAATTGGGTCCATCATGTATACCATGCTTTGTACATGTCTAGATGTTTTCTATGCTCTAAGTGTTACGAGAAGATAATAATTAAACCCAGGTGAAAGTCACTGGGCGATAGTAAAGAGTATCCTAAGTACTTGAGAAGAACTAAGGATATGTTCCTAGTCTACGGAGGTGCGGAGGAGCTCGTTGTAAGTGGTTACACCGACGCTAGCTTCCAAACTGACAAAGACGATTCGAGATTGCAATCTAGATTTGTGTTTTGCCTTAATGGAGGCGCAGTGAGTTGAAAAAGTTCTAAGAAAGAAATGGTTGCAGATTCAACAACAGAGGCCGAGTACATAGCAGCTTCTGAAGCTACGAAAGAGGCAGTTTGAATTAGAAAATTTATTTCTGAGCTGGATGTTGTCCCTAGTGCGTCCAGTCCAGTGGGCCTCTATTGTGATAATAGTGGTGCCATTGCGCAAGCCAAGGAGCCTAGGTCGCACCAGAAGTCCAAGCACATACTACGGCGCTATCACCTCAACCGAGAGATCATAGATAGATGTGATGTAAAGATATGCAAAGTGCACACAGATTCGAACATTGCCGATCCCTTGATGAAACCTCTCTCGCAGCCTAAGCATGAGGTGCACTTGAGCTCTATGGGTATTAGATACTTGTGTGATAGAGTCTAGTGTATATGAGAGGAGTCTTGTCTATGCTGATGTATTTTGGATAATTAGTTATCATGTTCCTTGAATAATTATCTTTTACATTGATCAGCAAGTATGTGACTTGTTTGTGAAAATCTTTATTTTATAACGATATTATTCTAAATGATCCCTAATCTCATATCATCATGTGAGACAATGATAATTTATAGATTAATACATTTGTCTGATTGATGATCATGTTTCACGGATCATGGATATGGAGATATCAAATCAGTAATGTGGACACATATTAGAGAACATGATGTTGGATAGACCCACCTTGAGATACTGTTAGAATTGTTATTCTTGATGTGCCATCAGTTGTCATCTCAAATAGTGTACCTGCAGAATCCTTTGACCTGAGATCGTCATTGATTTCAGAATATGTAGTAACACACTTAAGGGCTTCCAAACGCTATTCCGTAACTGGGTAGTTACAAAGGTTGCTTTCAGGTATGTTATGAAACATGTTTTGGGATGTGAGCGATCAAAATAGAATTTACCCCTCCTAAATAACGGGAGAGACGTCTCTGGACCCCTTGAGATAGTTGGATTGGAAAAGTGCATGGTCATACCACTATGATTAAAGAGTTAATCATGATTAATCCACTACTTGATCGAGTGAAGCGTCGAGCTATCACAAGGGTGACACGAATCTCACCTTGAGCTTGACTGATGTCCCGTGGTAAAGGAATTGGTGCCTGAGTATATCAAGATTCAGAATATTTGATTTTGATTTTGTATGCTTTCGGGGATCAGTATGTACTGTAGGTACCGCTATTGAGTAGCGATCCGGAAAAGGTTTCTAGGTAGCGGCCGTTTGCATATGAACCTATCGGGTCACATGCTTAAGGGGATGGGATTTAAAGTTTGCAAGAATTGGCTCTTATGCAAGTGGGAGATTGATGAAAATATGCCTAAGAGAATTCTGGGGGAATCGAAAGTTCTGGCCTGAGGCCGAAAGTTTTGGGTTCTAGAGCAAACGGAAGTTCTGGTGCGACCGAAAGTTCCGGGCCAGCCCCAGTTTCAGTTTCTGGAGGAATCAAAAGTTCTAGGCCTGCCTGAAAGGTGAATTCTGGACGAACCAGAAGTTTCGGGTTGAACCAGAACTTTCGGGTCGAAATAAATTTGATACAGAATGTTATTTTTGGAAGTTCCGGCTGGACTGAAAGTTCTGGGTCCGGAAGTTCTGGTTGGACCGGAAGTTTCGGACAGAAATAAATTCGTACAGAAGGTTATTTTCGGAAGTTCCGGGCATGGACCAGAACTTCCGGGCCAGACGAACAGATTAGATCTATTGGGCTTTAATACTGATTAAAGGCTCATGAGAGGGCACTATATAAGGAGAGGAGGGGCTAGGACAAAAAGGCTGCTGTTGCTAAGGCTGCTTTATCCTAACCCTAGCCGCCACCTCTCCCCTGGCCTCACTGGCTGTGGCCGTATCTCCCCTAACCTCGTGCGTGGTACTAGCATACCGGATTGAGGTGATTCTGTCTCTATACGTGTGGATACCTAGAGGCATCGCTGTGATTGCGGTGCTGATCTCCTTGACGTGGAGGTCATGGTGCTACGTCGTCTTTGCCGCTGACGATTGGACGGAGCTGGACGGAGTTGATCGAGGACGTGCTTCCCTAACTCTTCTTCCGCTGCCCTAGCGCGTCTCGCGACTAGAGGTAACGATCCATGATCCCATTACTCGCATGGTTCCTTGGTTGAACGGGGTAGAAAAGTTTTGTTTTGTACTAGCGTAGCCTACCCGTTCTCCAACAGCACGCCAGTCGCGCCCCGCGATGAAACAGAGCTGGCGGCATTTCATCGAACACCTTTCGTGCGGCATTTTAGACAGCTCAGCACGTGACATGTCGTCCACGTCAGTGAAAACCGCTATTACACCATGCCACGTCACCGATAGTTCTACAGTAAATTGGTTTTCAAATTTTTGGGCTACTTAAACAGTTTTATAATTCAGGAGGTTATTTAAACTTTAGTGATAATTTAGGATAGTAATTTATATCTTTTCCAATTAAAAAATTACACAACTATAGTAGTCTGAAAGATTTTGTGGAGACAAACTTGTCATGTCATTTTCATTTACCAAAAAATTATATTCCAAAAAATATTTATAACCAAAATCATCTAATATTTACTATTCAGAATTTAAAAACGACTATTTTTATGACTAGGAATATACGCTAAGATGTGCCGACCTTTCAATTAATAGAAGAGGAAGAATTCTACGGATGTCATGGATACACGCAGCCAGATTTCTGTCGATTGCAAAATATAGTAGAAAATTGGGGATATGACAAACTCCCGCATTTCCATGACAAGCAAACTCGAGAAAGGACAGCTCGTCATCGCGTGGCATGTTTTTAGTTTGGCATGTAAAGTAATAAAAATAAGAACAAATCTACGAACCGTGTGTGTCACCATAGAAAAAAGTTTTTTTCCTAGATACCTTCCTTTTAACCGCATTTCTAAAAAATGCCTTTCAATACCTTATAAAAAGTACAGCAAAATTAATATTAGACATTGATTTATTATAGAGAAAAGAGAGAAAGAAAGTGTGTGCATTGGAACCTCCAAAGAAAATTCTAAATATGAGGTTAGACCTCATGCTAGAATTCATCTAAAATATGGAGAGAGTTTTCCTTTGGATTCAATTCCTCCAATTTTACTCAAAAAACCCTTTAATCCACAGTAGCCCTTAGCAATATAGTAAAAACGCTATAATGAAATATCTGATGCAACTGCTATTTACATCCACAGTAAAATATGGCATGTTTTATATACTATCTCCGTTTTCAAATAGAAAACGTCCAAAATACGTGCCAAACCTCAAAATATTATATTATTGATAGATTATAGAAAATAATATGATTTCATATGTAAAAATGATACGGAGTAGTAGTGATTTAGCATGAAAAAACTTTAATATATTTGTGCTACTAATATTTTTGTAATTATAAAAGTAGAAAATTTAGATTGTCGATGTTTAAAACATTGTCACTGTAAGAACGAGATAACATTAGTTTACTTTAACGGATATATTTTGATTTAGACATTCAGTAATAGACTCTATGGTATTGTTGAGGATTATGCTAGATGAATAGAGTTAGCGAAAAATAAAAAAGATACATCACTTAAACTTTATTCTGCTTAGTTACCTGTGAATTGATTTAACTTTCATATCCTATTTAGCTGTCTATGGACTGATTTTCAGCCTATACAGTGTGCAGAAGTTAAGGTACTACTCACTGATTTACTTTTTTAATGCTCGGTAAATGTGTGGCTCTGGAGTGGCCGGCTTAATTTACCAGCAAGTTATACCTACGGTAAAAAAATAGTTAAAAGTTAAACCATAGTTCATGCACCTTCCCATCACGGAGATCCGTTCTCACGACAAAGCGAGGCAACGATGACGCGAGTAACAACGCTCGTGTCGCCCGGCCCGCTCATCATGGGGGCGCGACCGCGCGCGCTTCGCATGGAAGTACGGGGAGAGGTCGGTGCACGCGCCGTGCCCCAACGCTGTCGCGAGCGAGACGTCGTCGAACCACCGCGAGAAAAGAAGGAAACCGAGAGATGAGCTTGTGGCGGTGCATGTGTACGGCGACGGCCGCCTACCAGTCGAAAAAACCGGACCGGACCGCGGTAAAAAAAACTAACCATTTGAACCGACGTAACCATGTATATACAATTTACAATAATAGGTGAATTGCATCGACATAATTAATCTAGAACACACAATTAAGAATAGTAGGTAAAAAAGAGGTGGATGACAGGATGAGGAGGACACCTCGTAACCATATAACGTCATTAGTGTCTTCAGGTGCGGAGGCACACTTTAAGCCTAAAACTCAGCAAAACAATTTATATCATATCATTAAAATAAATAATTAAGGAGACAAGCCTAGAGTTTAATCCTAATTGCTCTAGGTTTGCTTGGGACTCTGAGTGTCTTTAATAGAGAATGTGCACATCATATAAACTTATTTGTATTGCAGTTGTGCTCTTCAAACCACTAGACTGTTAAACTAAGATCATCGGGTATTTGTGTATTGGTCTCATTTTAAATAAAACTACTAGTGCTAATCGTTACAAAAAGATATATGAAAAAAAGAAAATAATAACGTTAACAGCATTTTCTTTGTGTACACACAATTTACAATAACAGATAAAAAAGCTGAGTGACAGAGGATGGAACTCAGGTTTGGTTGTTACAATGTCCTGACCATCTAGCACCGTTAATTTTGTTCTAAATAGAGAATGTACGTACATATGAACTTACTAAACCTACAGTTAACAACTGCAATTCGGACCACTAAACCGTAAAACCGAGATCACGAGCGGATGTTCGAGGGCCCGTTCGATTTTTTACTGTGCCGACTACTGCTATAGTGCTATTCGAGCAGCCGAAAAAAGACATAGGAAAAGAAGAAAATAACAATGTAATGTTTTCTCGGCGTGGGGCCCACGCACAGGCGCAGCCGCAACGTCAAAAAGTTTTTTTTCCTTTGGGGACACTCTCGGTATAGGCCCACAAGGCCCACCGGAGTACTGGGCCTTCACTACGGGCGTAGTGCATGCATCTCTGTGTGGGCCCACACCTCCCGGACGTCGGATAACAACGACGTACTGTACTACTCTTCCGTCCGTGCCAAGCTAAGCATCATGGGGGCAGCGTCCTTGGCCATTTTCTTCGGTTTATTGCTCGATTCTGCCAAGAAATTTTAATCGTTTCTAATGAATTAGAGTAGCCTTTCCAAGAGGCAACAGGTTGTCATATGAGTAATGGGCTAAACAAATCCTAGATACTCTCCTTTTTAGTCAAACTTATTTAATTTTGAACTATTTTAAATAAACATATTAATATTTATAATATTAAATAACTACAATATTGCAGGTAGATTTAATAAACTAATTTGATATTAAAGTTGTTTATTTTTTATAAAACTGATTAAAGCTAAACAATTTTAAGTTATAAAAAGATCAAACAAACTTATGAAGTAGCAAAGACTCAAAGACACAGTCGGATGGTGGCATCTGTGAAAGCTAGCCTTGCTTGTTAGGTGTTACATTGTAAGTTCACGTCACCGTGTAGAAATTTGTCACAAAAAACAGAACACCTGCATAAGCCGCTTTTTTACTATTTATGTGTTTACTCTTCTCGTGACTGTCGTAATTCTGTCTTGGCTATCTTTTTATGGAGAGTATAAAAACATCACCATAATCAGCATTCTCACTTGAGTTGACGTTTTTCTTTCCTGTATTTTCATATAGGGAATAACTAATGTAAAGCGGCAAAAAGAAAGAGACAGCCCGTAAATAATTTGTGTTTTTCCGCCCTTTTCAGGTATACATGGGAAACCAGATCTGAGCGTCGAGGCTGGATCGGACGGTTAAGAAAGGACCGTACGGCATGGAGCCAGATCCGAAAATTCCGAATCCCACAGGCCAGAGGCCATTTTGAGGAGCCGAGCCGAACGAGCCGAGCCAACAAACCCACGGCTCGGGGGCGCAGCGCACCCGCTCCCCCACTCGCAGACCCACCCCTATAAATTCGCCACCACTCGTCTACCTCCCCTGTCCTCAGAGCAAAGCTAAAATCTCCCCCCCAAAATACCACCGGAATTGAATCGCCCCAAATCCGACGAAGCGAGCTCGCTTGTTCACCGACCGCCCCCCAGCCACCATGAGCTTCTCCTCCATGAACAAGCAGCAGGTGATCGACGCTGGCGACGAGCTCGGGGAGGAGGTCATGGAGCTCATCCCCGGCTTGCCGGAGGAGGTGGCCGAGAAGTGCCTCCTCCACCTGCCGTTCCTCTACCACCGCCTCTTCCGGACCGTGTCGTCGACTTGGAACCGATTCCTCACCGTCTCTCCGTCCAAGCCGATGCTGTTCCCGTCGGCGGCGTCGGTGTCGCTCTCGCTGCCGTTCCTGTTTGCCTTCGCCTTCGACCCGGCCTCCCGGCGGCTTCAGTGCCAGGCTCTTGATCCCTTCTCCCGGAGGTGGCTGCTGCTGCCTCCGGTGCCTGGTGGTGCCGCGGCTGGGTCGTTCGCGGTTGTGGGGCTCCCCCGCCGCGGCGAGATCTACGTGATTGGTGGAGTGGAGGAAGGGGGCGACAAGGCCGTGAGGAGCGTCGCGGTGTACAGCGCGGCGAGAAACGGCTGGGAGGAGGCGGCGGCCATGGGCACGCCCAGGGGTTACATGGCGGCCGGGGAGGTGGGAGGGCGGGTGGTGGTGGCCGGGGAGGACGGAGAGGCGGAGGTGTTCGACCCGGAGAAGGGGAGGTGGGCCCC
>KE373268.1:768364-809548 GCA_000418225.1 Zizania latifolia | reverse complement strand
GTAGGGAAAAAGTAGTAATGTAAATATGATACTTTAATTTTCAATGCAATGTTATTTGGAGTTAGAATTGTGCTGTGTCCGACCATCTTCGTTTATTTTCTGAGTGATTGGTATAGCCTTAGTTCTCAACGTAGGAAAACTTAGCCACGTACACGTATATTGAACGATAGGCTTCACAAGTAGTTAGAAAAAATAATAGAAGTGGTCGAGCAACAAGCATGGGAGCAATTTTTGTTAGGCGAGTTTGGCGAGCCCCCGAGTGTGCAATAAACTTGTCAACGATACCTCCCCATAGAGCAGAATGGATACCAACTCGAGGTGACCGGTCAGAGCATAGCCTGACCGATCGCTAGAGCTAGAGCGGGTTATAGGCTCTGGGGTAAAGTGATAGAAAGGGGCAAACACTCAGGGTCAGGCGGGACAAAATGTTGTAGAAAAAATTGGAGAAGAAGCATTGTTATTATTGACCCAAGATAAAAAGTACATAGCTTATAACATCATGGGTAAAATTGGCGTAGGTGCTCGATGTTCTAGGAGTTGGGGATGCGTTGACCGTCTTCTCGAGTCAGCCGATAGGACCCTGGTCGAGTGACTTTTGCGATGATGAATGGACCTTCCCATGGAGCAGATAGCTTGTGGGCGCCGATCGCAGATTGTACTCGGCGAAGGACTAGATCCCCGACTTGGAATGACTGACCGCGCACATTACGATTGTGATATAGTCGAAGCACTTGCTGGCATTGGTCAGATTAGATAACTACGGTCAGTCGAGCTTCTTCTAGACTATCAATGTCCTCTGTCCTCTTCTCTTGTTTGTTCAGCGGCTTCCTCTTCATAATGTTGGATTTTTAGAGACTCATGTAGAGTATCTACTGGTAAAATGGTCTCCGACCCGTATACCAGGAAGAAAGGAGTCTGACCAATTGCTCGGCTAGGCTGAGTGTGGAGTCCCCATAAAACAATCGGTAGTTCTTTCATCCACCGACCTTCATACTTGTTGAGAGGGTCAAAAACTCTGGCCTTTAAGCCTTGGAGAATTATGCCATTGACTCGTTCGCATTGATCGTTCGCCCTTAGGTGTGCTACTGATGCATATTTCACCTCAATGCACTGGTGTTCGCATAATTCCCAGACATCATTGGCGGTGAACTAGGTCCCGAGATCAGTGATGATCTGATTAGGGACACCATACCGATAAATAATCACTTGGATGAATTCCGTGGCTTTTTCGGTGGTGCAGGTCCTAAGTGGCATAACTTTAATCCATTTGGTAAACTTGTTAATGGCGATGAAGAGGCGATCATACCCCCGAGGAGCCTTCTGAAATGGGCCAACCATGTTGAGTTCCCAGCATGCAAATAGCCATGAAGGTGGAATTGTTTAGAGTGTTTGTGCAGGGAGATGATTTTGCTTGGCGAAAAACTAGCACCCTTGACATCTTCTGATGAGCAGCTTAGCATCTTCATTGGTGGTCGGCCAATAAAAGCCTGACTAGAAAGCCTTTCCCACCAGAGTTTGGGCTCCAGCATGGTTTCCGCACGTTCCCGAGTGCACCTCTTTCAATATGTCCGATCCCTCGGATCGGCTGACACACTTTAAAAGCACCTGAGTCGAGACGGCTCGCTTGTATAATTCTGACCTCATGATGACGTACTGTTTGCTCCTTCGGGTGAGGGGGATAGCTGAGTCCTTATGTTCAGGAGCTTTGGCGGTGAGGATGAAGTCAATGAGGGGTCGACGCCAGTCTGCTGCATCATTGGCGATGACTAGGACAGAGGGTGCCTCCTTGTTATCTAAGGGTTGCACTTCTTTAATCTAGACCGATGGTTTTTAGAGCTCTTGGAGAAATACGCCATTTGGCACTGGAGCTCAGGAATATCCCAGCGTAGCGAGGAGGTCGGCGGCCGAGTTGTCATCTCTGGGGACGTGATGAAACTCAAGGCCATAGAATTTTTCTTCTAACTTTCGGACCTCTTTGTAATATGCGTTCATTTTCTCGCTGGTACATGACTAGTCTTTGTTTACTTGGCTGATGACCAGCTTAGAATTTCCATACACCATTAGGCGCTTGACTCCAAGGGAGATGGTGATTCGCAAGCCATTGATGAGTGCCTCATACTCGGCTGCATTATTTGATGCCATGAATAGGAGCCAGAGGGCATATTTTAGGCGTTCACCTTGGGGCGAGATTAGAAGAATTCCAGCGTCTGCTCCGTCAATGCCAAGGGAACCATCAAAGTACATAACCTAGTGTTCCGGGGTCTCGGCTATCGGTGGGAGTTGAATATCTGTTCATTCGACGATGAAGTCGGCGAGAGCTTGAGATTTGATGGCCGTTCGAGGCATGAAATCGAGGGTATATTCACCCAATTCAATGGCCCATTTAACAATTTGACCAGTAGCGTCCCGATTGCGAAGAATGTCGCCGAGTGGATATTCGATGATGACATCCACCGAGTGTGACTGGAAGTAGTGTTTGAGCTTCCGAGCTATGAGCACGGCGTATAGGAGCTTCTGAATCTGAGGGTATCAGACTTTTGATGGTCCGAGTACCTCAGATATGAAATATACCGGTCGTTGCACCGGGTAGGTATGACCTTCCTCTAGGCGTTCGGTGATAATGGCGGTGCAGACCACGTGGGTCGTGGCGGATATGTAGAGGAGTAAAGTTTCTCCGGGGGTCGGCGCAACTAGAACAGGCGGCGTAGTGAGGAATTTCTTGAGGTTGGCGAAAGCCTGATCTGCCTTCGGAGTCCAAGAGAAATTACCCTTATTTTTCAGCAGCTTATAGAATGGCATCCCCCGTTCACCGAGTCAGGAGATAAAACACCCGAGTGCAGTCATGCAGCCCGTGAGGCGTTCAATTCCTCGACTGTTGACAACGAAGCCGAGTAGCTTCCCGGTTGGCACCCCGAATACATATTTCTTTGGGTTGAGCCTCCATCGGAATTTCCGGAGGTTGTTGACAGTTTCCTGAATGTCAGGAATTAAATCTTCCATATGCCTAGACTTGATGACGACATCGTCCACATATGCCTTCACGTTGTGTCCAATCTGATCAGCGAGACAACGTTGTATGGCGCGTTGATACGTAGCCCTAGCATTCTTGAGCCCAAAGAATATTGATGTATAACAATAGGTGCCGAATAAAGTGATGAACGATATCTTCTCTTGATCTTCCTCCTTCAGGCTGATTTGGTGATATCCCGAGTAACAATCTAGGAAGCAGAGGAGGGAACTGCTGGCAGTAGAATCGACCACTTGGTCAATGTGCGACAGTGGAAAAGGATCTTTCAAGCATCGCTTATTGAGATCGGTGTAGTCAATGCACATTCTCCATTTCCCGTTCTTCTTTTTTACAAGGACTGGGTTTGCTACCTAGTCAAGATGATATATCTCTTTTATGAACCCAGCTGCTAGCAGTCGGGTGATTTCTTCTTTGATGACCTCTTTACGCTCTTGGGTGAATCGGCGCATCTTTTGCTTGACCGATTTGGCAGTCAGATATACATGGAGTTTGTGCTCGATCAGCTCCTTTGGTATGCCTGGTATGTCAGAGAGACGCCAGGCGATGATGTCGATGTTAGCGCAAAGAAAGCTGATGAGCGTGCTTTCCTATTTAGGATCTAGCGCTGTCCCGATCAGCGCTATCTTGGAGGGGTCGGTGTCCGATAGCTGAATAGCTTTGTACTCAGCCGACGAGGGCGATATGCTTGATGTTGAAGGCGTGGCAGTTGGGATTTTAGCGTCGGTGGTCGGCATAGCTTTGGCCGCTTGGATAGTCTCCTCTATCCGAACGGATATGTCCACCGGCTCTCCCAGAGCGAGACTATCACGCTCGCAAGCGTGGGAGGTGACGATATCCCTCTTGACCGAAAAGGCTTCCTCTGGTCCTAGAATTTGAAGGACCAGGTATGTGTAGTAGGGGACGGCCATGAACTTGGCGAGGGATGGCCGACCGAGCACGACGTGGTAGGCAGTGTTAAAGTTGGCGATGTAGAACTTGACATACTCGGTTAGTTGTCCCGAGTGCCAAATGTCACCAGGAGGGTGAGCGTGCCAAGCGGGATGGAGGCCTTCCCCGGGACGATCCTGTAGAAGGGCGTGTCCATCTTCTCCAGCGCCTTAATGTCGATGCCAAGCACTGTGAGGGTCCCCTTAAACAGCACGTCGAGGCCACTGCCTCCATCGATGAGCACCCTCTTTAGACGCACCTTGAGGATCACCGAATCTACCACTAGAGGGAATTGACCTGGTTTGGGGACATCAGTCCACTGGTCATTCCAACTGAAGGTGATTGGGACCTTCGACCAGTAGAGGCGCTCTGGCTCCTTCCTGCTAATGGCGTTAACACAGCGGGCGAGAAGTTTTTATTGGCGCTTCGTCTCCACGGGGATCGCCCCACCAAAAATCATGGAGAATGTCCGGTCAGGCTCCTAAAAATCATTCTTGGCCGGTTGGTCGGCCTTCTTATCTTTTCGGCGAGATTTGTTTTTATCATCCTGGCATCGTCGATCTGGCCGGGGATTATTTTTCGCCTCTTGAAGCATCTGATCTTGCAGCTGATAACACCGGCGTGTTGTGTGGTTGCTATTTGAATGAAATATGTAGGGCTTATCAAGCATCTCCTGCATCGCCGAGTGCCCTCTTCCTCTTGATTTAGGATTTTCCTCCGCAACCATGACATGTTTGGATTTTCTCTTTTGAGATTTCGGACAGGAGGACTCGGGCTTGTCACGGTTGACGCGTCGGGGCGATCGTCGATTCTCGTCTGAGCGCTTCTTCTCTTTGTGAGACTCCCACGTAGTCGGGTGCATTTGCTCATGCTCGGTGTCTTCAGCGTTGGTGTATTGTTCGGCGATGGTGATCATCTTGCCAGGCGTCGCTGGTTCATTCATCACCAGATAGTAGAAATGCTCTGAAGGCTTCCGTAACCCCTCCTGGAAGATGGAGATAACGTTAGCATTGGAGATGTTGGCGATGGTGTTCCTGCGCTTGAAGAATAGACGAATATAGTCCAGGAGGGACTCGTCGCTCCTTTGACATACTTGGCGCAGGTCATACCGAGAGGCCGGACTTTGCCATGTCCCTTGATAATTGGTAATAAACATATCGCACAGTTGATCACAGGAGTCAATGGAGTTTTCGGGGAGTCTCGCCAACTAATTGATAGCGGTCGGCGCAAGCATCTTGGAGAGATAATTTGCCATGATGTGTTGGTCCCCGTTGGCTGCTCAAACGGTCGTGTAATACAGCCATAGCCACTGCGAGGGGTCGGTCTTGCCATCGTAGGGTTAGATGCCTGTGGGGTGGAATCCCTTGGGCTAGACCACCTGACGGAGGCGCTCGATGAAGGCCAGGAACCAATTGTGGCGGGCGTCGACCTCATCTCGCCGGTCGGTTCCTAGAGTACCGTGACTCCAGTCATACCGCTCTCAGTGATGGATTTCGCCACGCTCGCGGTCTCCGCAACGGCGGGAGATGACATTGTGCGTATCGCGCACTTGATTAAGGATCTCTCGGGCATCGCTCGAGTAAGAGCTCCCATGACGCTCTCTCGGTCGGGAGTGTCACAAAGGACCGGATGGTCGGGCGGTGTTGTGGCCGGTGGAGCACGATCGGCCAGACGGAGTTACGGCTGGTGGAGGGCGATCGGCCGGCAGAGCCAAATCAATAATTTGGTCGGCGGCGGCCTTTGTCATTACCCGGGCTCTCTAGAGCTCAGGCGTCTCGGGGAGGGTAGAGAGTGCCCTTTCAATGGCGACAAGATTTGCCTTTGGCGTATGGTACACAGCGTGACCTTTGAAGTTTACCGTGAAAGCACCTTGATCATCTTGACGCGAGTCTTCAATCGCTGGAGTCTTTCCTCGATGGATGGAACGGAGGGTATTCCGTCATCGACAATCTCATCGGTGGGTGCTGGACTCGGCAGCGTCGGTAGTGGGTTCATTGTCGGAGACAACGACCGTCATCACCATGATAGTGTTTGTTGGTGGGGCCATCAGCTTGACCGACGTGTTTCTCTTCTTAGACCGCACCGAGACGACCTCGGTGAATTGGCGTCACTAGACCGTGCGCCCACTCGAGGTAGAGAAGATGATGTAGTCGGCGGGGGAGTTGACGGTGATGGGTCGGTGAGTGTTTGATGGAGCTGGGCGCCTGGGCGCCGAGTTCATCTTGTTGCAGGGGTGAGCCTCGCCCCGAGCAGGGGAAGTAGTCGGGCTCACGGTGGGCGTGCGCAACGTCTTCACCTGATTGTTGGCGGAGTTGGAGAGGATGAGTTGCGCATGGTGTTGCCAATGAAAGTGAGGCTCTCAAAGGTGATGACAGAGTCGACGGGAACCTTGGTGCTGAACTTGCAAACAATGGCCATGGAATTCGAATTGGAAATTCATAGAACTATACCCCTAGCTGGCATGCCAACTATCGTTGCATATGACGGTAGTCCTCTGATGGGGTTACCCACCGAGGTAGTTTAGTTCAGTATATGGGGCTTTCTGTGTTTGTGATTTTATGGTTATCTCAAGAACTATGAGACAAAGAGATTTTAGACAAGTTCGGACCTCCTATAGGATAACAACCCTAGTCCTGTGAGTTGGAGTATGCGCTGAAGAACCTAAAAAGGTCTCACGCGTATGAAAATATGTGCTTTAGTGTAAACATCCCCCGTAAGAGGTACCCCTGACCCCTTTATATATCCTAGGGTTTGGGGGGTTACCGTTTAGGCTTTAACTATCCCATTACTCTCCTTTACAACGGTTAAATCACCTAGGATCGTGGGCTGATAACTGTAGCTTTATTCGCTACCTTAATTGACACTTAAATCCGGTGGTTATACTTGGGAGTTTACTGTCATTGATGGTGCTGACCGACTGTTGCCTCTGCTTTTTGAGTCTTTGTAGTCGGGATATCTCTCTGAGTACTGGACTTAGGGCTTCTGACTGCTTCGCTGTTGAACGCCGGTCTGACCTCCTCCGAGGTCGTGTTTAATGTCTTAACTCCCGACCCCTTGTTTCGTCCGACCGCCTTAAAGGCATTCGGGAGGTACCCCGGGGTCATTCCCCCGACAGCTACAAAATGTGGAGTGGAACACTTAATTCAGTTGTAGATTCTCAATAGCTAGCTGGTCTGGGTATCTATCTGATATTCTACAGCAATTGATTATCACAATCTAGGTCTAAAATCTATTTGTTTCATCTTTAGATTCTAAAAGTAGTTGTAGCTATCAGAAGCTCAAACAAACAACCCCTTAGATTAATGACTTGTAGATTTAGTGGAACATGTAGATTAAGGACTTTTAGATTAAGTGGAACACTTAGATAAAGTCGAATACTTTAGTATTTTTATAAGCCTCAATTTAATGTACATTTTTAATTTCGTTTAAGTTTTTGGGATGTATTACAAGTCCATTCAATTTAATGCTTTATTTGTTGATCGCGATTAGGAAGCAAGCCTAGGACCAAGTAGGGATGTATTCAGATTGGATACGCATAGAATCGAATCCAGATATTACTATTTATCATATTTTATTTTAGATTCAAATATAAATATGGATATTTTCGAATATGAATGCAGAACGGATAGTTCAAATTCGAATACGAATCTAGATATTTACTCAATTAAACCTGAAATAAATATAAAAAATAAAAAGTGTAAAATCTGTCTAAACTTTAATTGATGAAATTCGATTAATCAACAAAAATTTTATGAATGGGACATATAAACATGCGACACAAACATAATGAATTAAAATTTTGTGAATTGAACACACTACTACAGAAAACTCTATTAGTGATGGATAATAATCTCCATTAGTGACGGGCAAGTCTACCATCACTCTTATCATGTCAGTGATGTAACATCATTAGTGAAGGGTGTTTATCCTTCACTAAAGGATCAACCTTTAATGACGGGCGATAATATTCATTCATCACTAAAGGAGGCATATCGGTTCACCTATTATGACCCGTTAGTCATGGGTCATAATGTCACCTGTCACTAAAGGGTTCATTAGTGACGGATGAGTATTGTCACCCGTCACTAAATTATGGTTATTTTAAAAAAAATAATTGTTTTTAGGCTACATCTTGAATCAAAGCCAGGATTTGATAACTAACATATCTATCATTCCAAAGTACATCACAAACAATTTATCACTGAACACAGACAATTTATCACAGAAGATTCATAACCAAATTAATATCACACAGACAATTCCAAGGCGGTATTGCATGGCTAAAACAAAGTTACATAAGATTAACTTCTAGCTTCTAGCTAACTTCTAACTTCCACTAGGACATTCCCTAAGAGCGATATCAACAGCTTGAATAGTATCCTGTGGAGATTCTCTCTGTCTACCCGCTATAAATTACTTAAGATTGTATATGTCTAGTTTTGAAGCCTCTTTTATAGTCACCCTGTACTCCTTCTTCCTGAAAAAAAGAATCAGTATAATATGCACAATGGTTATCAGTGCAAAAAGGAAGATGAACAGGAAGATATCATACCCTAGGTTTTACACTACATACATGATAGCCTCAATTGCACTATTATTGATGTTGAAATAGAAGGTGCATATCGTGCCAACTTCCAACACGTTATCTCGAAGAAATTGGCTAAAACCAGAAGTTAGGTAGCACCGTCTATCCATAGATTTATGCACCATAATTAGGACTACCTTAGTACCTGCTGCTGCCACTTGAATCTCGGTGGTCTTGAAAAGTACTTCTCACAGTACTATCTTGAAAAGTACTATTACAATAAAATTTGAACAAAGCTAGTTAGACAAGGCCAAGTGCATATATGTAGATGTTTGCCTTTTTGACATGTGCAAAGAGCTTACCACTGACTTCTTATTGATGATTGAATTATTTATTGTACATACATATAACTGGGTCACAGAGAATAAACCTGTCGAGATGTCTTGCAGGCGAGCCTTCCTTGCTAGAGTTACATCTGTATGATTTCTAAAATAATAGATGTCCTTCAGTTGGTCCATTTGGTTGGTGTTGACCTCCCTGGCTATCTGCTTTGCCTTCTTCTTCACAGCATTGCTAGGACCCTCACCTGCCATTATAAAAAAGTCGGTAAGTACATAAATAAAATATGCATTTGTAGTACGTAATGTGAGTTTCCTATACATACCGCTATCACTGTCCTCTACTTTTGTGGCTCTTGCGATCTTCTCATCACCAAAATTATTGCAAACAGTAGCCATACAAGATAGTTGTGGTCCCATTATTAGTTATACATAGTCCCCTTCTACTAGGCAGACTCGGCAACTAAATTCACCCCACCCTCCGAGGAGGCAAAACTTGCCTCCATAGCTCGTAACCTAAACCATATTGGTGCACCCATCTCTTGTCCATATCTTAAGGGTGTCACCATACTGAATGTTATGGTTAGCGACAAAGTTTTTTGTTAAAAACTACAACAGTGAGATAATATTGCATCAGTTTATTAGTTTTGTTACCACATGAATAGAATATGCAATATACAATGTATAAACCTGGAGACGCCCTTGGACATAATGATGGATTCTTAGGAGACAAGACTGAGGAACATAAGTCGGTACCTACATTATTGGCATGGATTAGTACAACTAAACATTGCACTTGTAGTACGTGATAGAAAAAAAGTAAAATAATACCGTCTCATGGTATCGCCTACTGCTGGAAGCATGATGTCCAGCGGAAGTGCCCTGTTTATCACTTGGGAGGCTTGCCATGTTTCTAATTCGTGTTATATTTAATAATGATGAAAAAAGTATAATAATAGTTGTATAAACTAAAAGATAAAAACACAGATTGCATGAACAAGCTTATCAAAACCAAAAAAGAGTCTAAATGTCACACACACATCCTTATACTAATAGCCTTCTCTTCATTGAATATCACACACACATCCTCATTCTAATAGCCTTCTCTTCATTGAGATATTCACAAAGCAACATATTCATAAAGAAATATATTCACATAGCAACAAACCCTAGCCTCAACGGAGGAGTAGTAGGAGGAGGAGGTTGAGGAGGACCTTAGGAGGAAGATGCACGAGATGAGGCAGCGGCGACGAGGGTCAGCGATGGAACGGAGGGCGCGATAGACAAAAGAGGCCACGCCAGAACATAGACTGGCGGAGGAGGCCATGACGATGGAGGAGAACGACGGTGGAATGCGTGGAGCACGACGGCAGAACGACGGTGAAGGAGAACACGTGGCCACTAGGGTTTAGGGTTCTACGTGATATGAAAGCGTTCTGTTGGCGCTCACCTATTTATACATATCAGTAGTGACGGGTGATAGTTTCTGCCCATCACTAATGATCTAGCCATTAGTGACGGGTGGCAACTATAGCCCGTCACTACTGATCCAGTGATGGGCGATAGTTTCTACCCGTCACTAATTCTTCAACCCATTAGTGACGGGTGGCAATGCAACCCGGCACTAATTGGGGTGCCCTCTCTTTAGTGATAGGCCACATTACGACCCGTGACTAATAAGACAACATCACTGATACGTCAAAAATGGTCCGTCACTAAAAGTGTATTAGTGACGCACATCATTTATCCATCAGTAAAGCTTCATCGCTAAAGACTATTTTTGTGGTAGTGACATAATCAACCAATCTACCAAATATTTCTACTTTAGCAACGTAATAGAAACATATGCGGTAGTTATTTTTTCGTTACACATTTCAATAATACATGTTTAGAGCAACAATAATATATAATGTTAAATACTCAAATTATGCACATCTATAGCTAATGCTCTACTATTTGTACGACCATGAAGTTGTTGACACCAGAAATTGGGCCGACGCGTTGTGAGTTATCAGGCCAACAGGATGGGCCGATGGGCTGCCAAGAGAAGCTTAACAAGTGAGGTCAAGGCGTGCACTAAGTGGGCTCAGGCTTGGCAAGATTTTATCTTTAATTATTGGATAATAAGTTAGTTTAGATTCTGTATCAAACACGGATTAGTTATTTTCCTTGCTATAAATAGTTGTGTCTAGGGTCACTGTAAAGACGTTTAGTTAACCAACCAATCAACTATCGGCAAATCGCCAACCTTATGTAGCATTAGAGTGATTCTCTGTGTGGGATCAGGCTGCATCAGTTCAGTCCGATCACTAATCACGCCAGGAATAGCCTTCACGGTAAACTGATTGATCTAGTTATAGCTTTCTCGGTTAGGTTCGATACTATGATTAGATTGAGTAGGTTTGCTAGTTATCGGTGTGATACATTGGTTCTTGTTCTTATATTGTGTTTCATGTCCTGGATTGATGTATTCACCAGTCACATCGGCTTCATTGGTTATGTTAGATAAGATCGTATGCCGATCATCAATGTAATGCTATCTCAATTAGGTCTGATCCATTACGCTGGCATGAGGTATGTGGGGCGATCTGATCTAATCTACCTATCCATCGTTCATCGGAGTTTTAGCCGATGGTTCACTTATTACTTTGACAATTGGGCTTGGCTTTGTTCACATTACCTTTAGCATGATGTCTTTACGCTACATCGATTAGGTTCGAACTGTAGAGATTGATTTGTTGAAGTATTCGATTTAGGCCGATTGGTAGCTATTGCCAATAAATACATTAGAACTAACATTAAAAAGCCAATACATTAATATTGATAAATTCATGCGATGCATCATTATTATTTCACGTGCTATCGGAGTCAATGCCGATGGGTCATCGTTCGATAGCGTTAGAACAACTCATGTTTTCTTTCTTGTCAATTATAAGTCAAGTTGACTGGCAAGCTCTGTACACCTCTAGGTTTTTAGGACCTGCACTGGAGCTAAGCAGACAATCCTAGGACTTTGAGTGTGAAGGTGCAAAGATCCTTATGTGATTTTTACGTCAACAGAAGTATACATGTAAAACCATTTTCTCAACTATTTCAAGAATTTCTTCAAATTCAAATTAACTGTTTGCAAGTAAAAAGAAATGACAATTTAATCATCATACTGCCTTGTATTGCTAGAAAACCCCACTAACTTTATGTCGGTGAATCATCGAGCGGTCCACCTAAGGGGGTACCTGAGGTGGTGATTAGATGTGTATGGGAAGCGCAACACCTTCAAACCTGATGGTCGACTCTAGAACACAAGAGCCAAGATTTATACTGGTTCGGGTCTTCCGGAGAATAATAATTTACATCTAGTGTTTTGGTGTATAATATGATGGTGGAGCTTACAATACGATGCAATCAAGTTATGGAGGCTTAAGACGTCAAAAGCAAGAAAAATATGATAGTGCTAGATGACTAGATGATCTGATGTGTAGATCGATGCCTCTATGAGGGTGCCTCGCCTCCTTTACACACTCAGGAGGTGAGCCCAACAACCCAGGACTCTATTCTGAGTCGATCTAAGATTACCTACCGAACTTGACTACTAAATCCTTTATTAAAAGGATTATGATATAAACATATCTTTTTATGCTATATCTAAAGTCCAGTCACCCGGTAAGGACTTAACCTTTCTTATCGGAGCCGAACCCCTCCCCATAGGCTACACCGGACAGCATTGCTAGACTTGGCTTGCTCTCAGTCTAGACTGATAAGTCCAATCATGGGGTAACCGGGGGTTACATCCCCGACAGCAGCCCTCGAGCTCTTCTTAGCTTGGTTAAAAAACCTTCGACTAAACAAGCTAGGAGGAGCTCTATTTTAATCTGAAACCTTGACACTTCTGCTGAATTCTTATGGTCTTGAAAAAGCTTCAATTTTCTTCTTTCGTGTGAGGTGCATCGGTGCACCGTGTAAGTGCACCACATGGTGTAGCCCCCGAGCCTCGAGGTAAATAGAACATTTAGCTCGAGGGTCAAAAAATAATCTGCAAGAAAAAAGTCTTCTAGAACCTCTATCTCTTGATAAAACCTCCGAGGAACCCTTTAAAACTTTGTTGATGAACTTATCTTCTGGGATCATTGGCGTTGAGGCCTCGTTGGGAGGAGGCCATGGCTGAAGTCCCGAGACCAATGTGGTCTCAAGCATGGTTGATCTTGAATCTTTGGGCATGTAAATCCTTGACCACCCATGTCCTCGAATGCTCAGGCCCTCGAAAAGGTAGGGTCCTCGAACCTACGAGTCCTCGAGGACATGAATCCCTTGGGTGCGTAGATCCTTGAATGGATGAACTCCCAGGCGTGACGGTTCTCGAGCATGTGAGCCCCTAGGCATGAGGGTCCTCAAGCGTATGAGCCCCTTGGTGTGGGACCCATGGGCATAGGTGAACCCAAACATCGCAGACTCCGCTAGTGCGCCTAAAAAGACACTTTTTAGCCTACTCCATCTGTAATTAATGCGTGGCGGTTCGAAGCAACAAAGAGGACATTTCGCCTTTGACAGGCTCACGCGTGGGTGCAAGTGGTGGGCGGAGAAGCGAAACCGTCGGGTCACCCTAGTCGTAACGGGCACGACGACTGAGGGGATGCCTCAATCGTGGTTATTGCACCTCGTACTAGGGCGATAGTTGCGGGATTATTTAACCCGTTTCCTTTGCCACTAAGCCATATGCTGTCGGTTTGAATCCTTGCCCTCTACAATTGTCAGCTTTTGCTCCCTTCATCTTCTTCATCCAACCTACTGGCTCCCCACCAGCGGGGTCACCACTGCGGTTGTGTAATCTGCTACCGAAAAGCTCACCGCCTTTTTCATCTGAAGCCGATGGCCTTTGGGGTTTGCTGCCATCACCGGCTCTGCCACTAGGGTGAAAGAAGTCTGAGATGTCTAAGGGCAAGTTGCTCTACCTGGTGGCAGCTGAATTTCTCCCAAAGCAAGCGGTGTCTGGGTGGCGCGCAGCGAAGCATATCTGGGAGTGGATCCACATTGGAACCTCTTCCAGTACTATTACGTCATCCGCTAGTCGTCGGGTTGTAAGGCGATCAGCAGCGCCACGCTCTACCTTCGCACCGCTAGGTCTGGTGAGTACCTAAAGATGCATGTCGCCTCTTCGAACAAGGGGTGGATGGCATTGTGGTTCTATGGGATGAACCATCCGTCGGTCGTCGAGGCGAACATCGGCCTGAAGCCAGACCACTTGACGATCTCGGGGGACCAGGCTCTCTCAGCCGACAAGGACTAGGTCCGGGAGCTGGTCGAGTTGGTGAAGGACCTTCGGGAGAATGGGCTAACCGAGGTCAGGGTCACAGCCTATTTTCTACTACGGTGGGTGTTCCCACTGCAGCTCCGGGTGAAGGCGGCCAATCAGATTATTAGGCCCTTCGACCCAAGCGCTCCATCACCCGAGTGGATGCCTCGGGCTGAGGTCACCAAGTACCTCAACTCCTTCTTCGCCGGGAAGCCTTGCTTCCCGTCCGACCTTAGGTTTGCGACGTACTTCATCTCGAGCCCATGACTGCAGCTAAGTCCTTAACCTTCGGTTCTTGATTTTTATTATTCTTCATTTTAGTTTTGTGCTTGTGCTCATGCCTGACCACCACGCGGTGTGATATGCCCTAGCCACAGGGTTACATAGCATACTTCTCATAGGCGTTGCTCCCTGAGCACCCTCGGGGTGTCGACTAGCCTCATCGTCTGCTGACTCAAGGTGGCATCGGGCTATACCTTCTGCTCCCAAAGTGGAAGGGAAAGGAACTTGGTGGGACGAGCAAACGCTCGAAGCCCACTGAGGTTGTGGTGGATGGGGCCCCGGTGCTCGTAAGGAAATAGTTGCTCCTCGACATGATGGAGTCTCAGGAGAAGGGAGATGCCATAATCTCCGCTGCGGCATTGGCCTTCCCTTGTCCTATCCCGATGAAGGCGCCAAAGCGCCTGGGCGCTGGGACCTATCACTTTGAGTCGAGGTAAGGCTCATGCTTGTGTGTGTATTGTTACTTCTACTCTTTTGTTGATCTTTGGGTGTTGCGACTTGCAGGGTGGCTGGGGTCAATCTCTCATTGGGACCGTCAGTGGACCAGCCACTAGCGGCCTCGACCGTGGAGGCCAAGGCATCCGGTGCTGCGGCGCTCGAGGGTGGCGGCGTGGCCCCTGCCATCGTGGGTGCCACAGATTTAGAGGTGGTGCTGGAGTTGGCTTCAGGTGGTGAGGACGCCTCCATGGCGTTAGTGGTGGCGGTGGTCGATCCTTCGGCTTAAGGCTTGGTCGTCGAGCAAGCCATCGGTCCCTCAGCTAAGGGAGCGACAGTTGAAGATGGTGCTGTGCAGGGCACGGTGCTTGAGGCAGAGATCATCGATCTCCTGGTGGGGGCTGCCCCGGTCGTTCAGTCTCCCTCCCCGATGGCGGTGGATGGTCTTGAGCTATGGGCCAGATCAGAGGCCCCTCGTGCAGTTGCTGCATCCTCCAGGCTAGTCCAAGGCCCGGCGTCGGGAGAAGCTACTGCCCTGTTATCGTGGCTTGCCGATGTAAGTCCCTTTGTGCTTTAGTTGATTTCTTCTTTATCCTGTGCTACCGCTTCAGTTGTTGTTGTGTCTTGCAGCTGCTTCGAGTGCAGCTTGCGTCGGATGCGGACCGTGTGGTGGCCCTCGAGGCTGAGGTCGAGTGGCTCCGGCATGAGCATGCCGACCTTCTGGCCCAAAACGCAGAGCTAACATGGAGGGCCACCGCGGTAGAGACTTCGGCAGGTGCCATGGTGGTGACAGCTGACAATGGCACCTAGATGGCCGAGGAGGCCGCTCGCCAAGCGGTGGCCTCGAGAGCCACTGCCGAAGCGGCTACATCCACCACCAAGGCGGTGAAGGAGGCTGAGAGGATCCTCTATTGCACCCTCGACACGGTGAAGGCGACGGTGGATTCAGTGACCACCTAATACTAGAGTAAGTATTTGCAAGTGTCTGTCTTCCTATTCTTGCATTTTGTGTCTTGATTTTGACCCTTGTCAATCTTCTGCTTTTAGGGAGGCACGATCAAGGTCTGCGTGGTCGTCAAGCACGCGTACTCGCTCCTTGTCGAGGATGCCTACATGGTATTTCGAGAAAAGATCGAGGGACTCTAGACCCAGTTCTGCCTCCTCATTGATGAGGCGCTGAGAACTGGGGCTAAGCAGGCCTTGGTTTACGTCTGGTCCCACATCCCATCGATGGACCTTCGGCAGCTAGAGCGCGGGATGCCTGCTAGGATGATCGATGACCAGGCAGTGGTGTTTCGACAGGAGGTGGAAGGTATCATCAACATGATCGCTGGAGACCTCCAATTCCTACCTTCTCCCGAAGACCCAGCAGTCGCAGCAATGCCTCCCAAAGTCCTAGAGCTAGAGGCGATGCCTGCCGAGGAGTAGTTGTATTATAATTTGCATCAGTTAGGAGTAGTTAGTATGAAACATGTTCAAGAACTCGGTTTCTTTCTGTGAAATGGAAAGAGTCTTTTGTGATTCGCAGATTTTAAGTTTTGGAGTAGCTTTCATCCCGAGGAAATTAAGCCGTATAGTGCTCAGTGTAGGGCCCTTAGGCTATACACGTGCTTACCGACGTCAGGCCCAAACAAGTCCTCGAGGTTCTTGTGGACTTCGGATTTTATCAAGTCCTTCGTGCGTCCGAGACAAGACCTCGAGCCCCTGGTATAGCCATATAGTTTTAGGCGCAGGAAACTAATGCCGCTTACACGCCAATCTAACATTAGGCGTTATAGGTTCTTGAGGCTATTGAGACTTTTTCGAAGTTGAGGCTTAGGACTCGAGCCCCTGAGGATCTAAGCAAGCTATCGGGCGTCGAAAGGGCGCTAACACCAACTCTTTTTTGCTCGCATGGTTGCTAATGCCAAACCCAGAGCTAGTTCATAGGGGCACAACCATTTGAACTAGACACGCGATGTTTTGTATCGACCTGAGTGGGTTATAGCCTAGCGATTTCATCGATGAAGATGAATAATGCAGTTTTGCTTGGGGTAAAAAGCTTGAACTTTATTTCATATAAGGTGAAGGGTACATAGCTGGACAAAAAGAAGGAGCCTGATCATGACGGCGTTTGGTGTTCTCGACAAAATTTGGAGTGATGTCAGGCTGAAGTTCTCCTTTCGAAGGTGTGGCTTGGCTCGACGTTGATCCCTGCTGGTCCACTGTCTCCTTGATCTCGGCCTGCTACTCTTCATGCATCGTGACATCTTCACTGCGTTGGGTTATGGGGAAGGCTATGCTAGCGATTAATTTCAAAAATTTACCCCGTTAGCCTAAGAACCATGCGTGTAATGGGATCATGGATCGTTACCTCAAGCCACAAGACACGCTCGGGCAGCGGAAGTAGAGTCGATGAAGCGTGTCCTTGAACTGCTCCTCCCGGCTTCATTCGTTCGTCGGCGATCCGACGATGAAGACGACACGATCCTACGATCCGATGACCTTCACTCGAAGAAGACTAGCACCACTATTAGAGTGGTGCCTCCATGGTATCCACATGTCCGGGGACAGGATCATCTCGTGCCGACGTGCTAGCACTACTCGTGAGATCCGAGAAGATTGATCACAACACTTGTAATCGAGGAGAGAAGAGAGGCGGCGGCTAGGGTTCTCAACTAGGAACAGCATCAATGGCAACAACAACTTTTTCGTGCTAGCCCCTCCTCTCTTTATATAGTGCCCTGTCACGTGCCTTTAATCTGTATTAAAGCCTAACAGATCTAATCTGTTCGCCTGGACCGGAATTTCTGGTCCTAACCGGATCTTTCGAAAATAACCTTCTATATCGAATTTATTTTGACCTGGAACTTCCGGTCTAACTGGAACTTCCAGTTCGTCCAGGCAGGCCCGGAACATCCGGCTCCTCCAGAAATTGAAACTGGGGCTGGCTCGAAACTTCCGGTCCAACCGGAATTTCCGGATGCTTTAGAACCCGAAACTTTTGGCTCTCGGCCAGAACTTCCGATTCCTCTAGAATTCTGTTGGGCACAATTCCATCAATCTCCCACTTGCACAAGAGCCAATTCTTACAAGCTTTAAAATCTAATCCCCTTAAGCGTACGACCCGATAGGTTCATATGCAAACGGCCGCTACCCAAAAACCCTTTCCCAATTGCCGATCAATAGTGGTGCCTAGCAGCACATATTGACCCCCGAAAGCATACAAAGTCAAAATCATACTTTCTGAACCTTGATATACTCACACACCAATCCCTTTACCACACGATATCAGTCAAGCTCAAGGCGAGATTCATGCCACACTTATTGATAGATCGACACTTCACTCGATCAAGTAGTGGATTCAATCATGATCAACTCTTTGATCATAGTGACATGGCCATGCACTTTCCAACCCAACTACCTCGAGGGGCCCAGAGACGTCTCTCCCGTTATGTAGGAAGGGTAAATTCTATCTTGACCGCTCACATCTCACGACATGTTTCATGACACACCCGAAAGCAACCTTTATAACTACCCTATTACGGAATAACATTTGGAAGCTCCTAAGTGTGCTACTACACATTCTTGAATCAATGACGATCTTAGGTCTAAGGATTCTGCAGGTACACCTTTTGAGATTACAACTGATGGCACTTATAAAATAACAATCTCAGTAGTATCTCAAAGTGGGTCTATCCAACTCCATGTTCACCAACATGAGTCCACATCACTGATTTGATATCTCCATGTCTATGATCTATGAAACATGATCATCAATCAGACAGATATACTAATCTATAAATCATCACTGTCCCACATGACGATATGAGATTAGTCATCGTTTAGAATAACATCATAACACAAAGAGTCTCACAAATAAGTCATCAACTTACTGATCAATGTAAAAGATATTTATTCAAGGAACATGATAACCAATTATCCAAATGTACATCAGCATAGACAAAAACAACTTCTTCTCACATCCACTCAATTCACTCACGTAAGTATCTAATACCCATAGAGCTCAAGTGCACCTCATGCTTGGGCTGTGAGAGACACTTCATCAACGGATCAGCTATGTTCAAATTCATGTGCACCTTGCATATCTTCACATCATCTCTATCTATAATCTCACGGATTAGGTGATAACGCCGCAGTATGTGTTTCGACTTCTGGTATGACCTAGTCTCTTTGGCTTGCGCAATGGCACCACTATTATCACAATAGAGGTCCACTAGACTGGACGCACTAGGGACAACACCCAGCTTAGAAACAAAATTTCTGATCCAAACTGCCTCCTTCGCAGCATCCAAAGCTGCAATATTCTCGGCCTCTGTCGTTGAATCTGCAACCGTTTCTTGCTTGAAACACTTCCAACTCACCGCGCCTCCATTGAGGCAGAACATAAATCCAGACTACGATCGCGAATCGTCTTTATCGGTTTAGAAGCTAGCATCGGTGCAACCATTTACAATGAGCTTCTCCTCACCTCCATATACCAGGAACATATCCTCAGTCCTTCTCAAGTACTTAAGGATACTCTTTACTACCGCCCAGTGACTTTCACTCGGGTTTGACTGATATCTGCTCGTAAAACTTAGAGCATAAGAACCATCTGGCGTGTACAAATCATGGCATATATGACGGATCCGATTGCGGAGGCATACGGGATCACACTCATCTTCTCTAACTCATCAGGTGTCAAACGACACTGACTCTTGTTGAGAGAAATACCATGTGACATTGGCAGGAAACCTTTCTTGGAATTCTACATATTGAACCGTTTCAATACCTTGTCAATGTAGATGATTTGGCTTAATCTAATTAACCTTCTCGATCTATCTCTATAGATCTTTATGCCCAAGATGTATGCTGCCTCTCTAAGATCTTTCATTGAGAAACTTTTTTTCAACGAAGACTTGACAGCATCTAGCATAGGAATATCATTTTCGATCAACAATATGCCATCTACATATAAGACTAGAAACACAAGTGAGCTCCCACTAGCCTTCTTGTAAACACAAGGCTCTTCTTCGTTCTTGATGAAGTCAAACCCTTTGACTACCTCATCAAAGCGAAGATTCCAACTCTCAGAAGCCTGCTTCAGCCCATAAATGGACCTTTGTAGCTTGCAAACTTTCCTAGCATTCTCTAGATCATCAAAACCTTTAGGCTGTATCATGTACACATCCTCACTTAGGTTTTCGTTAAGAAAAGCCATCTTGACATCCATTTGCCATCTCTCATAGTCATAAAATGCAACAATTGCTAGGATAATCCGGATAGACTTTAGCCTAGCGACAGACGAAAATGTTTCATCATAATCAACACCTTGAATTCTCTTGGGCACAATTCCATCACACTGGTCTTCTTGCGCCACACCCTCTTACGGGTCCATTGTCGGCGTGGTCGATCCTCGGTGTTGTCCCGCCGATCCACGGCGTCATCATGCTAGTCCTTCTTCGAGCGCTTGAATCGCCGGTCATTCTTCCGAGGTCCCTAGTTGCTCTTCCTAGGACCTCTGCGTCGTCATCTCGTCGACTTGGTGCGGCGAGAATAGTTGGATCCGGGAGCCACGGCATGGTCATCGGTGGACCTAGAGTGTGCCCGAGTGAGCCATCCAACAAGACACCCTCCAGCATGCTCGGGAAAATCCTCCTGATGACGCGAGCCTCGGGGGTGCAGTTCCTCAAAGCTCCTCGAGAAGTGTCATATGAGTCAGACAACCACCTACTTGGGAAGCTGATCGAGAGCCAACTCCCGGACGGTGTCAACCAGACGTTCGACGACTCGATCTGCCTTTCATGGAAGAAAGGGGTCAAGAGTCTAGCGTGGCGATCGCTCAGGAGTTGGAGCCGAATCGAAATGCTTATGCTCCCTAAATAGTCCCCATAATTTTAGATGCTACAGTTTGTTGAACCATAGAACCATACGAATCATGTTGATTGTAGATTCATGCATATTGTCAAAGCACAGATAGAGGCTTCTGAAGTAATAGGGCACATGAGCTTTTTATAGGACCAGGCTGATAAGCATCTAGAAACGACTAAATGCTAACGCATGCATTACATTATCAGTAACTTCTGCAAATTTCTAGACAGCTGGCCATCGATTTATTCTTCAGCATTAGCAAGCTGCAACGATTACACAGAAATTTAGCAAAAAAAAATTCTAACTGTTCATCCATATTGAAATCAGAATGGCTCTAATTCTACGACTACAATCGTGCCATAAAATTATGAAACAATGCCACTATGCCAGGTAGTCCCTGTACTCCATCACATAAGCTAACCACAAAACTGTTAGGTATACTTGCCAATTCATATAGGACTCCACAGAAACAAGATAACCTGTTGGAGAAAAAGGACTAGTCATGCATTACTACAAGCAGGACAAGGAGAAGTGTTGAAAAAACCAGCCGAATAACCAATTTAATCATCGGCCAATTAACTTGTGATTCACATTCGTCCCGTTAATTTAATATAAAATTGGCATAATAATCAATGGGTTGATTAATGATGGTCAATCCGATCAATTGGCGTGTATAAAAACCCAGTAGGTTTGATTCCATTCCTCTGTGCTGCACCTAATGTAGCATCTAGGACACGAGTTATTGGTTTCCTGGCTCTATTGCTTAGGAATTAGCTATCTCAGAAACTATCTGGTAATATTTCAAAGCAATTAGTAGCAACACAGACTGTAACACGTCAAAATGCATCTTTGATCAAAACCCTTCAGCATATTCACTCAAAGCCAACTAATGAACACTTGCAATTACATCACATATTTATCACGATAAGAACAGCCAGTATGTCCAGAATCACCAAAACCACGACATGAAGTCCCAGGTAGGAGATGAATTTGGATTACGGTCCTTCTAATCAACAATGTAGTGCAATTAGATTCATCTGGCGTTTTATCTTCAGTCTTTTTCCAGATCACCTCAGTTATCTCTTGCTTCACGAGGGTTGAAACTACGACCATCCATGTTCCAAACTGGTGAGCACCGGGGTGCGAATTGTGGCCCGGTCTTCTGATAGGTTCGATTGAGGCGACGAGTGGACGTTGACGCTTTAAGGCTTCCGATCAGCGATCGGAACCTTGCAATCGCTATACCCTCTCGTCTAGTCGTTATCAACCACGCTCTCACGTAGTCGACCTCACCACGAAGGTTTTGATCCTGCAAATCAATCGAAGAACTTTGCAAGAACAAGGTAAACGCAATCTGGATTGCTGATAATAATCTGAAGCACTCGAAGTTTGGCGTTCTTCAAACCGATAGACGGCGAAACTACGACGGCAGAATAATCTAAGCAAAACCCAAGTCCTCTCAAAGGCGGCGGCCATCTATTTATAGGGTTTACATGACATGAGATACCCTCTATAGGTGGGCCGTATCCTAAAAGGACTCGAAAATAAACCCTAACCCTAAGAATGATTCGATTAACCTAATATGACTCTGACTCAACTCGGTCTGGAATCCGGCTTCCGACTGGACTCTGTGATTTCCGATCGGTGGTGTCATAGTCGGTGATCGACCGATGGTGGTCGGTGATCGGCCGATGGTGGTCGGTAGTCGGCCGATAGTGGTCGGTGGTCTGCCGATGGTCGGCCGAGTGGTGGTTGATGGTCGTGAGCCGATTGTGGTCGACCGATGATGGTCCGAGTGGTGGCCGATGGCCGACCGAGTGGTGGCTGATGGTCGTGCTGATGGTAGTGGTGGCCGATGGTCGTGTTGATGGGGTCGGCCGATCCAACATCCCTTTTCCCATGTTCCTATGTAAAATACAATCATAACCGGAACTTAGTAGTATTCCATTCATAGGAGAACTTGCTTGAGTAGCGAGGAGCGAATTCACCTGACAATTAAGTTGACGAAATCGAGCACGAGTCATCGGTCCTTGGTAATCAAGTGTGGATGTATCTTTAGCGGTGATGTCCTCATCATCCTCCCCTTCTTGACTTGGAGTCATCCTCGACTCACCGTCAATCTATTCGCCCAAGTAGAGTTTCAAATCGGCGACATTAAAAATATCGCTGACACCATAATCTGTAGGTAATTCAATCTTGTATGCATTATCATTTATCTTTGCAAGTACTTTAAAGGGACCAGCAGCTCGAGACATTAATTTTGACTTGCGCAGATCAGGGAACCTATCCTTTCGTAAATGTAACCATACCAAATCACCTGGTTCAAAAATAACCTCTTTTCTACCCTAGCTACCAGAAATTTGATACTTTGCATTCATTCATTCTATATGCTTTTTAGTTGTTTGATGCAATTGAAGTACAAATTCAGCACGTGTTTTAGCATCAAAATTCATTTTCTCAGAAGATGGTAAAAGTAATAAATCAATCGGAGCGTGAGGGTTAAAACCATATACCACCTAGAATGGACTTATCTTTGTGGTAGAGTGCAGTGATCGGTTGTAAGCGAACTCTACGTGAGGTAGACACTGTTCCCACATCTTCAAATTGGTCTTCAATACAGCTCTCAACATCGTGGACAAGGTACGGTTCACCACTTCAGTTTGACCATCTGTTTGGGGATGACATGTTGTCGAAAATAGTAGCTTTGTCCCTAATTTCTGCCATAATGTCCTCCAGAAATGACTGAGAAACTTCGTGTCTCGATTAGAAACAAATCAGCAACTATTGTAGCATCGTCGCTCTTATGACAAGGAATAAAATGTGCCATTTTAGAAAATCTATCCATAACCAGAAATACACTATCCCTCTCCTTCTTAGTTCGAGGTAATTCTAAAACAAAATCTATGGAAATATCTTCCCAAGGAACACTAGGAATAGGTAAGGGCATGTAAAGACCGTGTGGATTAAGGCAGGACTTAGCTCTATGGCAGGTGTTGCACCGAGCAACGTATCGCTCAACATCTCTTCGCATTTTTGGCCAGAAAAAGTGAGTAGCCAGTACATCCTCTATTTTCTTCACTCCAAAATGTTCCATTAATCCTCCTCCGTGCGTCTCCTGCAAAAACAACAGATGAAGAGAACTTGCTGGGACGCACAACTTGTTAGCGCGATACAATAATCCATCATTCAGAATGTATTTATTCCAAGTCCTTCCTTCTCGACAATGTGCAAATGCTTCTTTAAAATCAAGATCAGTGGCATATAAATCTTTTATCGTTTCTAATCCAAAGATTTTATAATCAAGTTGAGACAACATAGTATAACGTCTAGATAACGCATCAGCAATCACAATCTCTTTTCCTTTCTTATGCTTAATGATGTAAGGAAATGATTCAATAAATTCTACCCATTTAGCATGTCGTTTATTCAGATTCGCTTGACTTCTAATATGCTTCAAAGATTCATGATCTAAATGTATAATAAATTCCTTTGACCACAAGTAATGTTGCCATGTCTCTAAAGTTCGAACTAAATCATACAATTTCTTATCATAAGTAGAATAGTTTAAACTAGGTCCAGACAACTTCTCACTAAAATATGCGACCGGCTTATCTTCTTGTATCAATACTCCTCCAATTCCAATCCCACTTGCATTACACTCAAGTTCAAAAACCTTACCAAAATCAGAAAATTGTAGCAGTGGTGCATGGGTCAACTTGTTCTTCAGCAAATTAAAGGCGTCTTCATGTGCTTGTCCCCATTGAAAGGAACGCCTTTCTTTGTGAGCTCATTCATCGGTGCGGCAATGGTACTGAAAGCTGGCACAAACCATCGGTAGAATCCAGCTAATCCGAGAAAACTCCGTACCTGTGTAACCGTTTTAGGAGTCGGCCAAATTTAGTTTTAAATGCAGTCTTCCATTCATCACCTAATTTTATTCTTATTTGATGGTAGCCACTACGCAAGTCTACTTTAGAAAACACAACAGAGCCACTCAATTCATCAAGCATATCATCTAACCTAGGAATAGGATGACGATATCTAATAGTTATATTATTAATGGCTCTACAAGCAACACACATGCGCCATGATCCGTCTTTCTTAGGAACCAAAATAACTGGAACAGCACAAGGACTAAGGCTCTCACGTACGTACCCTTTGTCGAGCAGGTCTTGCACTTGGCGCTGTATCTCATTCGTTTCTTCAGGATTTGTTCTATACGGTGCACGGTTTGGTAAAGTGGCTCCTGGAATTAAGTCGATCTGATGTTCAATCCCTCTCAATGGTGGCAATCCTAGGGGCACTTCACTTAGAAAGACATCAAAAAACTCATGCAAAAGTTTAGCAATAACAGGAGGTAAAGAGGTCATCAAATCATCAAGTGTAAAGAATACCTCCTTGCAAATCAAAGCATAACAAATAGGTTCATGATGTATTAAAGCAGAAATTTCAGATTTAGTAGCTAACATGTAAGCACCCTTCAATTTGACTACGTCTCTCTTCACAGGCGTTGCATTCTTCTCCTTTTTAGAGGGAAAAACTTCCTTAGCTACTTGCTGATTTTCAGATTTGGATTCACTCAATTTTCTTGCTTGTTCTGCTCGTGCCACTTCATCATTTAAAATTTTAGTGGGTGTCATTGGTAGCAATTCCATCTTCTTACCATTGTGGGTGAAAGTGTAGGTGTTAGTTCTCCCACGGTACAAAGCATCCTTATCATATTGCCAAGGCCTACCTAAAAGTAACGAACATGCTTGCATAGGCACAACATTGAAACTTGCACTATCATGGTAATTCTCTACCGAAAATTGTATTCGGACAGTTTTATTTACCTTCAACTTACCACAAGAGTTGAACCATTGAATGAAGTAAGGATGTGGGTGTGGTTGCGTAGGCAAATTAAGTTTCTCCACTAGGTCTGAACTAGCAAGATTACTGCAACTCCCACTATCAATGATGACTCAGCATGCTCTTTCTTTGACAACGAACCTTGTTTGAAACAAGTTGTGGCATTGGTTCTGTTCTGCCTTCTCCATTTGAGCACTCAGAACTCGTTATGTCACAGTGCTCAAATACCGGCTTGTGTCAGCAGCGCCTATTTGCTCCAATTCATGTTCATTGGTCGGGTGGTCTTCCTCTTCATTATCTACATGGTTAGTGGTAAGTACTAGATCATCTTCATTGTCACTTGCGCTAGTGTACTCACCATTCTCTTTAGCAATCAGCACCCGCTGGTTAGGGCAATCTCGTTGCACATGCCCTAATCCCTTGCATTTGAAGCATTGAATATCCCTGGTTCATCCCGTAGAAGCAACGGATGATAAACTTTTTGCAGGTGCCGGTGTTGTAGCTGATTTGACCAGCTCGGTTGCCTGTTTGGTTGTCAAGGTTGCTGCTGAACGTGCCCTGTCAGTGGAGGGGGCAGCAGGCCGAAATGAGGTGCTTGGCATAGTCTTGGTATATCCCATGGATGGCCTCGATGCGATCGTATTTCTGAAATTGTTTCTTGACATTTGTTGCCTTCCCTGTAATTCTTTCTCAGCCAACATAGCAAGATGGAACAATCTGTTAATGGAATTATATTCTTTGTAATCAACTATATCCTGAATTTCTCTTCTCAACCCCCCGTAAAAACGAGACATTTTATCCTACCCATCTTCTTCTACCTCACAACGCAACATACCTATTTGTAGTTCCTGGTAATACTCCTCAACCGACTTATTACCCTAGTCTAAGCGTTGTAATTTCTTTCTTAAATCTCGTTTGTAGGATGGAGGAACAAATCTACCGCACATAGCTCGCTTCAAACGATCCCATGTATCAGGTTCTAATCCAGATTTTATCAATTCATTCCAACAGATAATAGCAAAGTCCTTGAATTCACTAGTGGCTTGCCTAACCCGATGTTGTTCTAGAACTAGATGGGAATTAAATTTCTGTTCTACGGTCATTTCCCAATCTAAGTAAACTTCTGGAGCATACTTACCAGCAAAGGAAGGTATAGTAAATTTGACTTTCGCGAAGGGGTCATTGTTACCTCATTCCTGTTGCTGATTTACATGGTGATCATTACCTCTCACGCCTCGCCGATTGCGCTGGAGTCGTCGTCATAGAAGTTCATCATGTGCTGTCGCGCTGGCGTCGCTGTGGTTGGTATTCTCCTGGTCTTCTCCACTCCCCGAGGCTAGCGCAGGAGGTTGTCGTTCCCTTGTCAACTGTTGCACACTGGCGGTAAGTGTGGCGATACTCCCAACAAGGGTGTCCATCCTTTCTTCAAGCCTGTGGAACTCCTCCTTAGACACACAATCCTTGAAGTCACTCACCTCACCTGACATTGTTAGTAGAAAATAGGAAATAACACAAAAAGTATTATCCCTATTAACTATAAAGCTGAAACGAAGTGGGGTCTCTCTCACTCTCCGTGTCTTACCAAACTCTTACGAAGCTCTTACCGATTAAAGCAGATGGTACGACTGGAGAGGTGGGATGTCCGATGACTTGCGAGGAGCGATTACAAGGATCCAATCTGTTCTGACAGGAAGTTTGTGGATCTTGGAAGGTAATATTTAGTAGCAAGGATAGCAAAATTTAACAAGAGAATTAGCGAAGTTGAATATAAGTCCCAATTACTTGTCAAAGTTGCTGGCCGAGACTCGTCCCTAGTGCCTAGTCTAAGCAAGCGAGAGTAAGATACAAAGAAACTTGTGGGACGCGTGCAAAATAGATCAGTGGTCAGAAAAACTCAGCACAGTATAAAACTTTGTTGCTACCTCGCCTCTTCTGTTTCTTTCTCTCTCTCTTTTTTGATCTTTCTTTGCTTATCTCTCTTTTTTTTATCTTTCTTTTCACTCCACAAACACACGGGAGTATGAAATATTTTCAGAAACAACACTTGATATCACTTGATGTAAACAGTACCGCACGGTATATAACTTGGCAACGTGTGCTAAAAACTTCGGAACTTAGAAACTCAATCTTCTAGGCTAAATTTGGGCAAGATAAAATCGTCGAGCCTGTCTAAGCTGGGTCTGGATGGATGTAACTTTTTCTGTAGATCTCCGGAATGTACTCGTTTGCCTGATTTCGAGTCCGTATGCAAAAGTTATGGCCGATTTACTGAAGGCTGCGCAAAACCCAAGTCCTCTCAAAGGCGGTGGCCATCTATTTATAGGGTTTACATGACATGAGATACCCTCTATAGGTGGGCCGTATCCTAAAAGGACTCGAAAATAAATCCTAACCCTAAGACTGATTCGATTAACCTAATATGACTCTGACTCAACTCGGTCTGGAATTCAGTTTCTGACTGGACTCTGTGATTTCCGATCGGTGGCGTCGTAGTCGGTGATCAACCGATGGTGGTCGGTGATCGGCTGATGGTGGTTGGTAGACGGCCGATAGTGGTCGGTGGTCTACCGATGGTCGGCCGAGTGGTGGTTGATGGTCGTGAGCTGATTGTGGTCAGCCGATGATGGTCCGAGTGGTGGCCGATGGTCGTGCTGATGGTAGTGGTGGCCGATGGTCATGCTGATGGGTCGGCCGATCCAACATCCCTTCTCCCGTGTTCCTAAGTAAAATACAATCATAACCGGAACTTAGTAGTATTCCATTCATAGGAGAACTTGCTTGAGTAGCGAGGAGCGAATTCACCTGACAATAAGTTGACGAACTCGAGCACGAGTCATCGGTCCTTGGTAATCAAGTGTAGATGTATCTTTAGCGGTGATGTCCTCATCGCAAACCCTCCGATGGTGTTGAGTCACTATGAAAAAAGTAGAAGTCTCATGAATAATACATAGGTGAAGGTTGTTTACAGCCTAATGCAGTTAATCAAGTTTCTTTATG
Source organism: Zizania latifolia (assembly GCA_000418225.1). Lineage (NCBI taxonomy): Eukaryota > Viridiplantae > Streptophyta > Magnoliopsida > Poales > Poaceae > Zizania > Zizania latifolia. Next base: position 781,028 of record KE373268.1, on the reverse strand, counting down.
TTAGAATCATTTTTCACTCTATTTGTTGATTCCTGCAGCAATTTCAGAACCAGAAGCTTGAAGTTTTCATCATGGAAACCGCATTAGAAGGGAAACTAGTACTAGATAAAACACAATCACATTGAAACATATTTGGGTCACTCACAGATAAATTAGGAATCTACTTCAAATCTGATCAAAATGTTCATCATTTTGCCTTAAAAATTGCATATCCCCGTATCAACATACATAATAAAATTGCATCAAATTGGCATTCACATATAGTAAATCAACGACCAAATTGTAAACTGAACGAGGGATTACACAACTCTTTATTAATAACATAAGTATTATACAAGGGATTACACAACTCTTAAGGTGGCTATTACTCTTACTCTTACACTCTTCTCTATCTAATACTCCCCACTACTCACCATACCCTTTGGATCAATAGTAAGGAGGGGGAGGGTGCCTCTATTTATAGAAAATATCTAATCTATAGATTTAGTTTCTATACAATTCCTAGAAAATATCTAATCTATAGATTTTTCTCAAGCTACCATGACAAAAAAGATTCTACACACTTCTAACTAAGGCCCTGTTTGGGACAGCTTCAGCTTCAGAATTTATTTAGAGCTGGTCCAGTCTAGCTCAAAAAAATCCTGGAGCTGAAGCTATGGATGGATTAAGTATATTTAGTCGAGTAATTTAGTTTTTATTTTATACTAAAAATAAAAGTTTAAACTATTTTATTATATTATACAAACCCTCAACTTCAGCATGAATCTTGGAGTTGAAGCTATACCAAACAGGTCCTAAATATTGATACTCATGAATATATGAGAAATTTTTAGAAGGTTGCTTTGCTCTTCTCAACATTTGTATTCAAGTCTACAATCTAATGCAGTTAATAAAGCAATAAGTTTCTCGATGGAAACATTTTCCCCTTTGGTTGTTGATTGATGTCATAAATTCACCACTAGAAACTTGTAATTTGCATCTGATGGGAACTTAGATGGCCCGATCTTTTGATGAGAAGATAAGACAATTGATAGAAGGAGAAGACATTCATGATCTGACTACAACCGTTCAGGAACGTTGCACCTTAGCAATCGCTATACTAACTCCAAAGGTTGTTCATGATATTTACGGAGTACGATCAACCAAACCATGAGGGTCTTTGATCCTGTAAGCAATTGAGAACTAGCAAGAACAAGATGAACATGTGCACTCATAGTATTTTTGTAGGAATACAGAAGGGAGTGTTCTAGAACAGCGAAATGACGATCTAACCAACTATGGCTTCTACTGGCAAAGTAGCAAGGCTAAACTTTGATTTCAACCAAAAATATTGTACAACTGAGGTCTCTAGGGTATTTATATCCCTAGGGACGTCACCTGATGTATGGAAACTTTTTACAAATGGAAACTTGTGATTATTTCCTAAACAGACTCTGATTGGAAAAGGAAACATAATTAATGCGGTGATTTTTGTGCTTTGGCTTGGATTTTTCGACAATAAAAGATATTATTTGCCATGTATACATTCCCCGATTTCTGACAAGTATCCAAACTTTGCGTTTAATGAAGGGATTCCAAAGTTATGACTCTTTTAAATTTGTCTGTCTGTTTCTGACGCGATAGGCTTTCTCAACAACTATCTAGCTTAGTTTTCTTCAGCTTTTCCATCATTCCTAAGCACAATAATAGCATCACATGAATTTAGTAGTACTCCATTCGATCGCTCATGTGTATGCAATCGTAGAAACGCTTTTACCTGATAATCTAATTGTCGTGCGCAGGCTCGAGTGATTGGTCCTTGTATTTCTGTTGGAGCTAGTTCTGATATATTGGACTTAGGTTTAACTGTGTCAGAGATGTCCTCATCATCCTCCCCTTCTTGCATTTGAGTCATCCTTGACTAAAGCTCATTCTCTTTGCCCAAGTATGATCATAAATTTGCAATGTTAAAAGCGGGACTAACACAAAAATCTATAGGTAACTCAAGCTTATAGGCATTGTCATTAATTCGTTCCAATATCTTAAAAGGGTCATCAGCTCTTGCCATCAATTTACACTTGCGTAATTCAGGAAATCGTTCTTTTCATAAATTTGGTCACCAGGTTCAAATGTTACAGGTGTGTGCTTTTGCTACCAGCAAGCTGATATTTTGCATTCATAGATTTAATGTTTGTTTTAGTTGTCTCATGCTGTTTCAAGATCATTTCAGCATGCTTTGTAGCATCAAAATTCAATTTCTTCATAGGTGAAATGTGTAATAAATCAATTGAAGCACGAGGAGCAAAACCGTACACAATCTCAAAAGGGCATAACTTAGTTGTAGAATGCACGGATCGACTATAGGTAAACACAATATGAGGCAAGCATTCTTTCCACATCTTAATATATTGTTTCAAGATGGACCTAAGTATGGTAGACAATGTTCTATTCACAATCTTTGTTTGCCCAACAGTTTGAGGATAACAAGTAGTAGAAAACAATAATTTAGTCCCCAATTTAGCCCACAAAGTTTTCTAAAAGTGACAAAGGAATTTAGCATCATAATCTGATACGATAGTGTTTGGTACACTATGCAATCGAACAATATCTTAGAAAAACAAATCGGCAACATAGGTAGCATCATCATTTTTATGACATGGAATGAAATATAACTTCTTACAAAATATATCAACAACAACAAAAATGCTATCCCTCCCCTTCTTTGTTCTAGGCAGCCCTAAAACAAAGTCTATAGATATATCCTCCTAAGGTATGCTAGGAATAGGAAGGGGCATGTAAAGACCATGTGGATACAATCTTGACTTAGCTTTTTGACATATCATGCAGCGAGAGACGAAGCGTTCGACATCCCGTCTCATCTTTGGCCAAAAGAAGTGGCCAGCAAGTGTGTCCTCTATCTTCTTCACACCAAAGTGTCCCATCAATCTGTCTCTATGCGCCTCTTGTAATAGCAATAGACAAATAGAGCAAGCTAGAATGCATAGCTTGTTAGCCCTAAATACAAAACCATCAGTGAGTACGAATTTGTTCCAAGTTTTTCCCTCCTTGCAATTCAACAACGCATCTTTGAAATTGTTATCATTAGCATATTGTTCTTTGATTGTTTCTAAAACAAAAATTTTGAAGTCAAATTATGAAAGCATGGTGTAATGCCTAGACAAAGCATCAACAATGATATTTTCCTTTCCTTTATTATGATTGATGATATAGGGAAAAAACTCAATGAATTCAATTCGCTTGGCATGTCTATGGTTCAATTTTGCTTGGCTTCATATGTGTTTCAAAGATTCATGATCAGAGTGTATGACAAACTCTTTGGGCTATAAATAATGCTACCATGTTTTTAAAATTCAAACTATAGCAAATAATTCATTGTCATAGGTAGAATAGTTAAAACTAGGCCCGTTCAACTTATCACTGAAATAGGCTACATATTTTCCTTGTAACAACACACCACCTAGGCCGATTCTACTAGCATCGCATTCAAGCTCAAAAGTTTTATTAAAATTAGGAAGCTGAAGCAAAGGTGCCTGTGTTAACTTATCTTTTAGTGTGTTGAAGGCATTGGTTTGTGCTATAACCCACTTGAATGGTAACCCTTCTTGGTGAGTTCATGTAGTGGGGCTGCAATGGTACTAAAATGCTTTACAAAGCAACGGTAGAATCCAGCAAGTCTAAGAAAGCTTCTCACTTGCATTATTGTTGTGGGCATTGGCCAACTGTGTATGGCATCAACTTTGGTTTGATCCACATCGATTCCGTGTGGGCTCACAACATAGCTAAGAAAAGAGACTCGATCCGTACAAAAGGTGCACTTCTCAAGGTTACTGAATAAACGTGTAGTGCGTAAGGCATCAAAGATAGCACGTAAATGGTCAAGATGTTTTGCTATCGATTTACTGTAAATGAGAATATCATCAAAATATACTACAACAAAATGTCCAATAAAAGCCCTTAAAACATCATTAATTAATCTTATTGTAAGATTGAAACACACTAAGCACGGCAACTAGAGGAGCATGAATGGTTGTATTACCCCAAATTTGACAATTAAAACAAAATCAGAAAACTAATTCTTGGCCAGTTTAAAATTTCCCGACCAGTCTAAAATTTCTTGACCAGTCTGGAATTTCCCAACCACTGTAAAAATTTCCTGACCACCGGAAACAGCCTGACACAACAATAGAAAAACATGCGTAACTTTAGATACATAAATTAGATTGATCTAAAAATTTAACACAATAAATTAGACTTCAATACGAATCATTCCCAACAGATTTCACTCAAATCCAAGTTCCCAATCAAAAGTTATGAACCTAAAAAGTCGTGGCAATGTAAAAACAGGACTGATCGGATTCAAAAACTAAAACCTTAATTACTCATAAAATACAAAGAATTAACCAATGAAATTTTCCATATCTCTTTCTTAATGTCCTAGAAAGATTTTGGTTGAATCAAAGTAAATTAACTTACAAGTAAAACTGAAATCACATATTAAGCCAAAACGACGCAAACCGATAAACATTAAGAAAAAAGAATGTGATACCACACTACTTGATACTTGAAGATAAATCTTTATTGCATAAGAGTGTTTACAAGGTGAAATTCATGGCACCCCTGACCAAAATCACGTCGAAAACTCTAGATGGAAGAGCAAAAGGCTAAACCCTAATTTTTCTCTCTTGATCGGTCTCTTCCCTTCCACTTTTTGCTTTCCCCTCTAGTATATTTATATACACCTCATGACTGCCACTTCATGTTTCTTTATCTTTCACTTGAATATTTATGTATCATGCCTCATATCCTTCAAAAACTATATCATAAGCTAACAAAAAGACTAATAGAAATGATAGCAAGACTAGTGATCCATAAATTTCATAAAATATTGCTAGCAAGCACAAACATTAACTGAAGGTAAAAATCAAAGCTCTATGTTTTATTCTTTTTATTTTCATTTTAAACATAAACGATGCACAGAAAAAACATGAATGCATTATGATACAAATGAAAAAGCAAACTCTCCCTCAAAACAAACCCATTGGATGAACAACGCATAACTCCCTACGAAGAAAAGCAAAGCAAGAAGAATGCAAAAGTTTAGCGAAAATATTTGCCAGTTGTAACTCGTCAATAAAAAGAAGCACAACATCACCTTTCTCCACATGATCTCTAAGAAAATGATATCGAATATCAATATGCTTTATTCTAGAGTGCTGCACTAGGTTCTTAGCAATATTTATAGCACTCATGTTATCACAATAAAGTAAAACACGATCACAATTAATCTCATAATCTTTAAGTGTAGAAATAAGCCAATGAACTTGTGAGCAACAACTAGCAGCAGCTACATATTTAGCTTCGATAGTGAATTGTGGAACTGAAGGTTGTTTTCTAAATGACCAAGCAATAAGTAATATTCCCAAGAAATGACATGTACCACTAGTATATTTTCTATCAATTCTACAACCTCCAAAATCGGTATGAGAAAAAGCTCTTAAGCTAACATTAGAAGAAGTAGAATACGATATGCCAAATTCTTGAGTAAATTAGAGATACCTAAGTATACGTTTGATAGCTTGACGATATGAAATAGGAGGAGAAGCTTAAAACCGAGCGCACAAACAAACAGAGAATTAAATGTCTGGCCTCAATGCAGTGAGCCGATCATGCTACGATATTCTTTTTGATCAACAGCCTTACCATCCTCATCAGGATCTAAAGTAAAAGTTGCTCTTATCGGTGTAGAAATTGACTTACAATTTTCCATGTCAAAACACCGAAGAAGATCCTTGGTGTACTTACTATGATGAACAAATGTGCTATTTTTTATTTGCTTGATTTGTAGTCCCAAAAAGTACGTCAACTCACCCATCATACTCATTTTAAACTCTCTGCACATCGTCTCAGAAAACTTGAAAACCAAAGAGTGAGATTAACAACCAAAGATAATATCATCCACATAGATCTGAACAAAAAGTTGATCATTTCCTTGCTTAAAAAGAAACAAAGTTTAATCTACTTTTTCCATAGCAAAACATTTTTCAAGCAGAAAAGTTTTCAGCCTATCATACCATGCTCTAGGGGCTTGTTTCAAACCATATAAAGCTTTAAACAACTTGAAAACACAATTTAAGAACTTAGGTTTTTTAAAACCAGGTGGTTGCTTAACATAAACTTCCTCATTGATGAAACCAATAAGAAAAGCACTTTTAACATCTATTTGATACAATCTAAAACCTTTAGATGTAGCAAAAGCTAAAAGAAGTCTGATGGCTTCAATTCTAGCAAAGGGAGCAAAAGTTTTAACAAAATCTAAACCTTCCACCTGAGTAAGTCCTTGAGCAACAAGCCTAGCTTTTTTTCTAACAATTAAACCATCCTAATTCTGTTTATTTCAAAAAAAAAACTTTTAGTTCCAATAATATTATGTCCTCGAGAAGGTTCAACCAAATTTCAGACTTTATTGTGTTCAAAATTTTCAAGTTACACATGCATGGCATTGATCCATTATTCAATAGTTAGTTTATGAGAAATATCATTGGGTTCAAAAGAAGCTACAAAAGCTAAATGAGCATGAAAGTTAGGAGAAGCATATCTGGAACAAGTGATATGCTCATATCGATTACCAGTTATTTATTCAGGAGGGTGCTGACGTTGAATATGTAACGGAGCAGAAACATCTAGTAAAATATCTTTGAACATCATCTTCAAGGGATGAAGTGATCTCTTGTGAAATAATAGAAGTTGTAGAAACTTCTTCTCCAAGTGGTCGGTTTTGCTCTCCTACTTCCTCTAAGTGCTAGTCAGACATGGCCTAGACGTTGGTCTGGCCGCCAGCCACATCATCATTTTCGTCATCACTTTTTTCAATAAAGATGCTTTTATCCTCCTCTAGAATCTATGCACCTGTATGTTACATCGGGTCTAGTACCAAGACTAGCCTCGTCAAAGATGACTTCACAAGTCTCCACAATCTTGTTAGTTTCTAATATAAGTATACAGTAGCCACGAGTATGAGCGAGATAACCAAGAAAGATACCATCTTGACATATTCCTTCAAATTTATCTAAATTTCTAGATTTCAACACAAAATATTTGCACCCAAAAACTCTCAAGTGAGAAACACTAGGTCTATGACTAAAACAAAGATCACAAAAAGTTTTACGCAATTTTGATCGTAAGAAAACTCTGTTTTGAAATATAGCAAGCATAGTCCTAGCCATCTTAACCAATGTTCTATTCTTTCTTTCAATAACACTATTCTATTGTGGGACTCTAGGTGAGAAAAACTAATGTTCAATGTATTTTTCAGCACAAAAGTACTCAAAACATGAATTCTTGAATTCAGTACCATTATCGCTTCTAATTGCTCTAAGTGCTCTGAGAGTTCAACAGATAATCTAAGAACCATGTTTCAAAAAAGACAAAAAGATTCATCCGTAGATGCCATAAAGAAAACCTAAGAGTATCTAGAGAAATCATCAACAATAACAAGAACATACCACTTTCCCCCATCAAATTGAATTCTAGCAAGTCCAACAATATCCATGTGTAAAAGTTGACCAGGTGCAGTTGTCATAACCAAGGTAATAGGAGCATGTGAGTTAGAAATCATTTTGGCATGACGATAAGAAGAGTAAACCAAATCACCAACACCTTTAAGTTTTGGTAAGCCACGAATAAGATCCAAACCACTAACACAAGTGAGATGATCAAAACTAACATGGCCAAGTCTACGATGCCAGAAGAATAAAATTTTAGAATCATTGGTAACTAGACATTTAATCTTAGAAGATGAATGTGAATCAAAATCAACTTTAAAAACTCTTATAAAACGTGAAATCTCAAACACAATATCACCAGAGGCATCAAGAATTTTACAACAAGATTTTTTAAAACACACCTCAAAATCCTTATCAATCATTTGTGATACTGAAAACAAGTTGTATTTAAAATTATCAACAAGAGCTATATTTTTAAACATGTATTTGTCACTTACCTTGATTGTACTTTTAGCAATGACAGCGCTAGTAGAAGCATCCCCAAAAGTTACTGATTTAGATCGGGATGCACGTGTGAGGGAGGAGAACTAATTTTTGTCACCGATCATATGGCATGAACATCTGGAGTCTACTAGCCATATGTTCTCCTTCCTCGCTCTCGAGGCCAACACAACAGTAGATGTCGAGGTCTTAGTACACGGGTTAGATAAAAAAAATTTAGGAATCCAGCACTGAAACACCCGACTAGAAACACCAGCAGGCTAGAATATTCGAGCAAAACTAGTGTCACTTTTACCTCTTACCAAAATAGGACGTTGCCGGTCAAACCACTGATTAACGCACGGTCCATCCATCGACTTCAAATGTTGTGGTCTGACTGCTCTACTAGATTCCATAAATGACCTTTGTCACTTATGTTTATCAAATGATGTTTCTCTGTTCTTTTTCTATTGTCTTGCAAGTCTAAAACAAAACTAAACCAAATATTCATCTTTTTTACAATTTGTACAATTATACTTCATCGGTTTAGTTGTTTTAGATGTAGAAGCAATTGCACCTGATGTTGCTAAGTTTGACAATGTTCTAGCAGATTTAAAAACAGTTTGCTGGTTCAGGTTTAACCTCAATTTTACCACTTTGAATAACTTTAATCGCGGTAGGTTTATGAGATGTAAAATAAGCATAAGAATCAAATCCTAGTTCTCTAGGATTTGTGCTTACTTCAGATATATCCAATAACATGTTGTGGTTCTTTTAACCAGTTGAAAAATGTTACAAGTATCTTTATAAATAATCAACTTGTTTTGTCAAGGCAACATAATTATTACAAACATCAGCAACACATTTTTGTTTTTGACAATTTGAGCAAGACAACACCTCATGAGTATGCAAGTCATTTTGTAAAAGTTCAACTCTGCCATAAGCATCTTTCAGTTTTAATTCAAGCAATGAACAATTTGAACAAGAAGTTGAATCATGTTTCATAATGGTTGAGCTCTTTATATTCTTTTATATTCTTTAGTTGTTTGAATTTTCTACGTACACTATAAACCATTTACCAAGGAACTAGCATACAAAGCAACTTTCAACTTTTTCAAATAGTTCTTGGTAATAAGTAATTCATCAACAACACGAGTAAGCATGGTAGTATCAATAGCAAAACAAGATTCATTTTTGACAAGTTCATGTTTCTCAGCTTTCTTATTGCATTTTCTCAATTTATTATCAAGATGAACAACAGCATGAGCTAAATCATCATAAGTAGGTTTTATCTCATTATCATCGCTGTAGAGTTCATCCTCGCTAGAGCCTACTATGTCATGTGCCATGACACATATTCCAGTCAGGTCATTCTTTTTGCCTTGGCTTTCATCTTCACTTCTATCGCTCATTGAGTCTACATCACTCATATCAACTTGATTGAGAGCGGCAAGGACTCGATGCACCATCTTCTTATAGTTATGGTTCTTCATCTTACTCTCTTTGGATGAGCGCTTGTTGTCCTCCATATCTACTTTTGAAGATTTCTTGAGCTTAAGATAGTTGACACGAATATGGTTTGCCTCACCACATTCAAAGCACCGAACATGATTGCCTTTTCTTCTGTTTCTTATATTATTCAAAGCTTTAGAAACTTTTGTAGAAAGCAAAGCAAAGTCCTCCTCTGTAAACTGCTCAAATTGTTCATCAGATAGGGCATCTAAAGTTGATAAAGAAATACTCGAAGATGATACAATAGAAGAAGACTCATTAGAATGTGAAGAAACTAATGCTATTGATTTAGGAGAAATCTTGCATGAGAAGACATTCAATTCATGTTTTTTCAATTTTGAATAAAGATTATCTAAAGTAAGAGTAGTCATATCCACCGACTCTTAAATTAATGTAACTTTCATCTCCCAAACTGACATATCAAGTCCACTAAGTAAATGTCTAGCAATTTTAGAATCAGTATAATTAGTAGCATAAGAAAAATCAACTGAACGAAGATTGCTAAGAATTTTATTAAAGCGAGCAAAATACTCATCCAAGGTCTCACCAGGTTTCATCTCAAATTTCATGTACTCTTTCTTGTACACGTATTTACATACTTCCTTGATTGTGGAGGAGCCTTGATGATAGGCACAAAGAGCATTCTATATCTCATACGTAGAAGAAAAATAAGAAATATGATCAAAATCAGAACGCCCAACACCATTGATAATCAAGTTTCGAGCTTTACAATTTGCTTCAAAAGCAGCCTTGTTAGTATCATTAACTTCATTATGAGAAGGTGAATCATATGGTTTAGAAATATTTTCCCATATGTCAAAACACTATGACACGATATAAGCTTTCATCTTTATTTTCCAAAACTAAAAATCAACTCCATAAAAAATATAAGGCTTAGTAGAAAACCTCTCGGATGCTATGTGATTGTTAAGATCGGTTAATATCAAAACAAAAATAGAAACCAAACTCTGATACAAGTTGTAAGATCGAAACACAGTGAACACGGCAACCAGAGAGGGGGTGAATATTTATAGTACCCTAAATTTGACAATTAAAACAAAATCAAAAAACTAATTCCCGACTAGTCTAAAAATTCCTGACCTGTTTTCCCGACCAGCCTGAAATTTCCCGACCACTCTGGAAATTTCCTGACCACTGAAAATAGAATAACAATGCAACAGAAAAACATGCGTAACTTTAGGTCCGTAACAAGGATTAATATGAAATTTTAACACAAGAAACTAGACTTCAATACAAAGCATTCCCGATAGATTTTACTCAAATCCAAGTTTCCAATCAAAAGTTATGATCCTTGAAATCATGGCAATGTAAAATAGGACAGATCCGATCCAAAAACTAAAATCATGATTACTCCTAAAATACAAGTAATTAACCAACAAAACTTTCTAGATCTCTTTCTTAATGTCCTAGAAAGGTTTTAGATGAATCATTTTAAATTAAATCGCAAGTAAAAGCAAAATCACATAATAAACCAAAACGATGCAAACCGAAAAACATTAAGAAGAAAGTATGCGATACCACACTCCTTGATGCTTGATGGTGAATCTTTATTGTAAAAGAGTGTTTACATGGTGCATCTAAAGCATCCCTCTCCAAATCCACTTTCAAAAACCCTAGATGAAAGAGCAAAAGGCTAAATCCTAATATTTTTCTCTTGATCGGTCTCTTCTTATCCAATTTTTGCTCTCTCCTCTAGTCTATTTATATACCCCTCATGGCTGTCACTAGGGATGAAAACGGATCGGATATGGACGGATATCAGTGATATCATATTATTTTTCATATTTTTTCAGATTCAGATTCAGATTTGGATACTCCGGATACGGATACAGAACTGGATATCATCGGATACGAATACGGAGCGAATACAAATACGATTATAGATATTTATCGGATATCATCAGTAATATAATTCTTGATTCACAATGGTTATGAATAACTCAGCAAACCTAAAAGAGCCTATATGATATTTGTAATTTGGTTTGAGCTTGAAAATTTTTCTACAATCAAAATACAACATATCTTATTTCATGTAAAAATTTTGCATTTTTTAGGTCCGTTTACTATTTTTAATTTATTAAGTATGTTTCTAAGAATTAAATTGAAATAGGTAAAATTTGAACTGCAAGTGCTTGAAATAATGAATCGAAATTTATAGAAAGATCATATTCATATTTTTGAGTCTATTTTTAGTTCTTATGCACTAAATTGAAAGAATTTTTGAAAAATCTAGGTTGCGACACTCGATGGACAACGTGGAACTTAATGGTTTTTAAATTCTAAAAAAATCAAATGAAGTCTGAAAAACACGAGACATGTTATAGTGTTATGATATGATACATAGATGCTGTGATAAAAATTTAAAAATATTTCGAGAAAGTTGTCACGTACAATGTTAAGAAAGCAGGAGATTCTCCGATAACGAATTAGTTGGGTTTAAAAGCAAATCAATGGTTAAATCTTCGTTTGAACATGAAACTTTTTCTAAGATAAATGCAATATAGCTTATCTCATGTAAAAATTTGGTATTTTTCTGGGTCAGTTTGCTATTTTTAATTCATTAAGTGTATTTCTAGGATTTTTATTGAAATAGGTCAAATTTGAACTGCAAGTGTATAAAATAATGAACCAAAATTTATAGAAAAATTATATTCATATTTTTGAGTTCATTTGTAGGCCATATCCACAAAATTGAAAGAATTTTTGAAAAATCTAGGTTGTGACACTTGATGAGCAACGTGGAGCTTAATGATTTTTTAATTCTAAAAAAAATAAAATGAAGTCTAAAAAATATGAGACCTATCATAGTGTTATGATATGATACATAGATTCTGTGATAAAAATTAAAAAATGTTTCGAGAAAGTTATCACATACGATGTTAAAAAAGCTGTAGATTCTCCAAAGATAAATTAGGATTTAAAGAAGGAATGGGTTGGGTTTAAAAGCAAATCAATGGTTAAATCTTTGTTTGAACATAAAACTTTTTCTATGATCAAAATACAACATAGCTTATCTCATATAAAAATTTGGTATTTTTCTAGATCAGTTTACTGTTTTTAATTCATTAAGTGTTTTCCTAGAATTTATATTGAAATAGGTCAAATTTGAACTGCAAGTATATGAAATAATTAACCAAAATTTATAGAAA